>NW_006498057.1:5112266-5155426 GCF_000471905.2 Amborella trichopoda | reverse complement strand
GTTTATTATATATATATATATATATATATATATCTATCGAGAGAGAGAGAGGGGGTTAGCCCACTAGCTCATATGAACATATGAGCACAACAACCCAGATTGAATCTGAGCAGATTGAATAGGAAAATGTCGGCGTAGGCCCATTAGCAAGCGTTTATTTTTTTTATCAATGTGTATTTAATAAAAATATTTAAAAAATAATTCGTAAAATATAAATTGATCAAAATACTCCTGACCGGTTTTATGAATGAATTATATACAACCAACCATCCAATTATTTAGAACTATCCTGTTTTTAATGGTTAAAACTATAGAACTGCTTCGCCCTTTGCATGTGTCATATTATATTATATGGACAGGGGCGGGCACCTTCCAATGTGTCAAGCAATTGAAGCAGAATTTTTGGGCCTTGAGCATTGTGTGCTTAATGTTGATGGTAGTGTTCTCTATTTGAGTATTGATGGTGATACTTCCAATGTCATCAAATGATATGCTTGGGCCCTAATTCTATCCCTTGGAAATGGGGAGGTGACTTGATGGAAATCAGATGACTCACCAAACAAATGCTCTTTTCTCATATCAACAGAGGGATGAAATCTTTAACGGATAGTGTAAGCCAAAAATACCACTTCTTTGTAACCCATTTAATTGACACTTCTTTGTAACCCTTTTACTCTCTCTTTGATCTTTAATGACACTTCTTTGTAACCCTTTACTCTCTCTTTGATCTTTTTACCTTTTCTTGTTTCTTTCTTCTTCTTTTCTTCTCTTTTTCTCGGGCTTGAGCCAGTGGTGTACCTTTTCATTTCTTCAATGAAAATCTTATTTAATTGTGTCAAAAAAATAAAAAATCACTAGCATATTGTACTTTTCTAAACATAGTTTTGTAGTTTCTAGAAAAGATGATGGGTTTATATGTAATTGATAGATAAATACGGACATATAGATATGGGTATGCTCTTAGGAGTATGTATGATTTACTAGTACTAAATGATCAAATGATATACATAATCTCATTGACTTTAAAATCATGACGTAAATGTTGATTTATAGATTTCTAAAACTAATGCATACTCTTTAGATTTCTATAAGATCTTAATATTATTTATATGAGATTTTTGCTATAAGATCTTTAGTTCTAGTTTGGTTAACAATTTGCATAAGAGAGTTTATTTAAGGTTACAACTTTATACTTTAGAAGTATGCGTACCTCAGTACTCGGTAAAAAAAGAATGTTATGAAGTTGAAAAAGCAGTCTATCGATCATCTTGACCTCAAGATTAAACTTGGAGGTAATGAATATAAAGAAAACAAAAGAATTTCAAGTTCTAAAAATAGTGCGTCTTATAACAAGTTATCTAGACTGTATTTTCAAGATTTTCAAATACTTATAGATTTGCTTGATCAACACTATTGTTGGAATTTTAAATTTCATAATTAGCGTTGAACATGGATTTTTCAAGTTTTCCTAGGGTTTTTGACACCAAAACCACTTCTTTCAACAAAATTTAGAGGTACACTTTACTTGTATATTATAAGATGGGCATCTTATATATATCTCACCCTTAAACGAATGAAAAGAATGCCATTGGAGTAGCAATGGTGATTTACTATATAATTTTTGGATAATAAATTTGAACAAATTTGGTTCTTGAACGAGGAAGATAAAACATGACACAATAATGCCTCGTACCAAGAAGTGATCCAATGCAACGGTTTTCTTAGAAATGGTTTGTTAGCACAGAGTTATCCATTAGATTAAATTAAATCCAATGGTTGAAATTAATACGTAAATATTCCCTTTTCAAAATTTGAATTCAAATTGAAAACCTGGAAACCTCCAAATCTTCTCGATTATCATGATTTCCCTCTTTCCCGCTTTACTGGATATCAAGCCTCTCATCTTCTCTCTACAACGACAAAGCGCGCGCTCTCTCTCTCTCTCTGACCACCAGAAGCACTCTCTCTGACCACTTAAGGATCTTCTAGGTTAGACCCTCTCTCTCTCATTTCTATTTTTTTTTTCCCTCTTGTTACATGTGGGGAGCAGCAAGGTGCAAAACTAGTTCTACAAATCGTTCTTATTGTTTGAGCATGCAAATAACCTGCAAATAGATCAATGGACCTATGAAGATTGAAGAACTTTGGGCATCTGCAAATAAACAACGACTCAAAGCCTCCCTCCATCTCAATCCCAATTAAAGCCAAAATCTTCTCTCCATCTCAATCCCCATCAAGATTGCAGGAAATGAATCCCCAATTCAAATCAGGTTTGCGATTTTTTGAGTTGCAGGTTTTTTTAGCTTTTAAATTTAAAAAATACGTATTTTTTCAAAGGAAATCAATGTAATTCTCTAAAATTAGAATTAGGTCTGTCTGTTTTAGGAATTTTTTCTTTTTTTAGCTTATTGATACCAAATTGTTATGGGCTCGACTTGCTGAAGCGAGTTTGATGTTGTTGTTCGTTTGAAGTTGTTCGTTGAAAGTGTTTACGTTAAAATCCTGGGTTAGATATCTCAACTCGTGAGACACCAATTTGTTCTTACTTTTACCTATTTTTGAGAGGAATTTTTTACTCAAGATAGAGTATAAGAAGAGATTTACGAGAAAGACGATTAGTAGTTTCTTCGAGGGAAACTAAACCTCTTGAAGTGCTGGGCATAGGATATTGATAATTGCCTCCTTTCTAGATATTGATAATTATCTCCTTTCTCCCTATTACAATGAGATATTTATAGCCCCTTATTAACCCTCTACCACCTCCCGGATTATTCTACCCACAATCTCTATATAATAAGAATGTAACCCATTTCAACAACTACCCACGCGTATCATGGAAACCCTATTAGAAACCGTCTACCACAACTCCTAACATTAAGCAACGGACTCCTAAATACAAGTGAACAATACCTAAACAATAGCTGCTCGTGCAAAGCACAAGACATTATTGAAAAATAAACTAAGCCAAGCAAGACTTTATTGAAAAATAAACCAAGCCTGGAAACATAACATTGTTGGGTTTTTTCTTTTATTAGATAAATTTTCCAATTCCTATCTCACTCTCTCTCTCTTTCCTTACAATTTCTTTCTTGTTTTTTAGTTATTAAGTTTTTTATTTCTTGGATAAAATGCTTCTAACCAGAGCTTCAATTTAGCGCACCTAACCTCAATTTTATTTCAGAACAAGGTCCAAAGATTTGGACTTTTTTCTACTGCTTAGCAAAGAAGACAATAAAAATCGCAAATATATATACTCTCTCGCATTTCTTCAACTTGGAAAATCTCTTGGAAATCGGCCTATAATCGGCACATTATTACTTGACTTTTTGTTCGATCATTGAATAATAATTTATGGGTATTTAATTATTGTTATTGAAAGTGATTTTGTGATATAAATGTTGCTCTTGTCTTTGTTATATTTCTCCACACGGAAATGTGGGTCTAATTTAACAAATTTTTTCTAATTTATGTTTTTCTTCTAGGTTAACGAACTTAATTAATTTTCTAGCTATGATTTTTCTCTCAATATATAGGACTGCAATTCTTGTCAAAACGATTGATCGATGATTTCAGTGGCTTCTACCCAAATAATGAAACTGTAAGTGATTAATTGAACTGAGGATTGGTGTGGCTATGCTTTTGATATGAGTTTGCAAGAACTGCACTTAAACCCGATGTTGTATTACTCTCTTTAATAATTTGTATATAATGGTGTTTCTGTAGCTATTATTTTCTTGTTTCACTCTTTGTGCTATTTTTAGGTTGTTATTTTTTTCTTCTTTTTGTCTTTTAACTATATTATTCAGTATGTGCATGTTTCTATCAACTGTATGTTTTGGCAGCGTCGTGCTAGCATCTTTATTTGTACTAGATCATAACTCAATATTTCTTCCATCTGAGAAATTTTGGCTTGAGTGTGAGATTGATTGGAAGTGACATGGGCAAGTTATTTTGAGTCATATCCTTGTGATATAGCTTTCCTCTTAGTTCTTCTACACTTGATGCTTTTGATTCTTTTGAACACTGTAGATGAAGTTTATATCCTGATATGTATCTTTCATCAACTGCTGACAAATGGTCTATTGTTCCACTTGTTATGTAGTAGACCAATATGTGTTATTTTATTCCTTTTCAGAAAATATGTTATGATGAATTTCACGCTAAATTAGTCTCCTCTGGAATATACAGGGGCTGATTGCTGCAAGCTTGTAGAACATTGTCAACTATGTTCAAGCAGTTAACAACAACCGAATTGATTTTGAGAATTAGTTACCAAGAATCAATTGGTAACTGAAGAAGTTTTACTTTTTAAGTATTTGAAAGCAAAAACACAAATTATGGGAGGCCAGTGATCCACAAGCCCGCGAAGGCACAAATCTTCACAGTTTGGTTGTGCATCTTCCTCGTCATGGGGTTGTATGGAGTATAATAAAGGAATACGATTAGAAACTCAGAGGGATAGTTATAATCGACACAAAGGAGTGGAACCCCAAATTAGACGTCCACATCCAATCTGATGGCTACACCAATCTGGACACTCTAATTTGTAACATGCAAATAATCATACCAGTTGCAATTGGTTTGAGAGTTCATTGGAGTTGAAGTTCATCGTAATTGGATTATCCAGTACTTTACAATTTCAATACCATTTTTGTACTCTGTTTCCTAGACTTTGAGAAACTGATCAAGCTCCCATAGTTTTAATTTTACATTGGATGCTACAATTGAATCACTAACTCTCCATTAGTAAACATGTGATTCTAACAACTTCGTTATTTCAACAAGTATAGATTCATTTTATTACACATAGTTGCTGCTCACTAAGTGTCGGCTGGATGGGGGGAGAAAAAAGAAAAAAAAACAGTAGGTTGGATGGATGGTCTTTAAACAATTTTGCAGAAACATGTTGAGAGAGAGAGAGAGAGAGAGAGAGAGAGAGAGAGAGAGAATTGAAGTGCTCCATTTTCATTGAATTCATTAGAATAGAATTGGCATTTCTCACCCTTTTTATGTTGCATGCCAATCATCAAGGCCCCAATTGTTCAGATCCATAAGTGCTCATTATCAAAGCCACACTTGAAAAGCATATCAAGAAACTGTTGAAACATAGAGAAACCATCCAATGAAACCAACCAATGACAAAGTATACCAAAAAAGAATCTGAATTTTCAATTGTTGGGGTGCTAAAGAGGATTGTATTACTATTTAGTCCAAAATTACAATAGTTGGAGGCCCTTGTTGGGTACTAAAGAGGATTGTATTACTATTTAGTCCAAAATTACAATAGTTGGAGGCCCCTTGGATAAAGGCCAAATATACAGAAAATGGTGTTTTAGACAAAATCGCATCCCAGCATCACTATTCTAACACTACTACCATTCATATAAAGCTCTTTTCCAACATCAAATTTTGATCAAAACTTCTAACACTACTACCATTCATATAAAGCTTTTTTCCAACATCAAATTTTGATTGGTTTTGATCAGAACCCAAAAACCCAATAATTAATTGCAACAAAAATATCCAAATCTCAAGAGAGAATTCCCATTTTTATCAAGCCCAAAACCTTTGTACTTGCTTCTGCTAAAAAAGTTGAATAAGCAAACCAACTTCTTGCTAAAGTCATTCTCCAAGTCAGGCCATAGGTTCAACTTCCTGCAACATCCATTTGGATTTTACACTTGAGAACATAAAATCATTGAAGCCACACTGCAGCTTAAATTATTTCCTCTACCAATATTTCAAAAGCATCATTGAAGGCATTGTTGCAATGACCTTGACTTCATGAAAATTAAATTTCACGAGAGTCTTCACTGAACAACTCAAGTAACGCAAAACCAGTTGATGAATTGGTTGTTGGGGAGACAAGTTAATTGGCCACAGAAGACCTTCTCTGAGATTGGCATAACTGAAAAGCACATTGATTTCATATGGGGGCTGAACTTTATCATTGAGTACACAATCAAGAAAAACATAGTACAACCAAAACCATATCTCATCAAGAACTTAGGACCCTTTCCTGTTTCAATAAACCATTAGTTTCAAATTCCATGTTGAGTAAACTTTTTAGTGTAAGAAAAACTCAATATAAAGCAAAAAAGAAGTGAGCAGAAACTATGACAATCCCCTACTGAAATGAAAAACAAACAAATACACACGAGATTGTGATATCGTGGGTTCTCTAGCTGATTTTTTGCCAAGTAATCAAGGTTTGCGATTTTACAGATCAAGATCACGACTGCAGTTTAACTCACCTCCCAAAAGGAAAACAAACTCTGATTCCAGTGATACAACGTCACTATTTGAACCCAAATTTCCTATTGGGGCGACAATCTCACACATCATACCTCCCTGTATGAACCTCCTTTGGATGTATTTCTAATGAACTTTAATGGGTACCTCTCAATTTCAGAACGCACAATTATTTTCCCAAACATATCACAAACTTTCAAGCAAACATTTCTTAATAATGCAATTAACACTCTTATAAGTTAACTCACGGAAACATCTCATTGATTAAAAACAATAAAAAGCTTTAAAACACCATAACTCCCACAAAACCCTTAGATACATATGAAAGAGTAAGAAGAGAGAGAGGGAAAGAAAACGTTTTGTGCAAGTGGAATAAAAGAAAGGTATTATACAAGTAGAATAAAATGTGTGTGTGTGTGAGAGAGAGAGAGAGCAATTGAAAAAAGTATCTAATAAAAGAAACTAAAAACCCAAGAAGCAAAAAAAAAAAAAAATCTTAAAAGAGACAGACCTAATTCTAAACTTTTCGATAATTAAATTTATTTCCTTTGGAAAAATCCATATTTTTAAAATTTAAAAGCGAAAAAAAATCTACAATTCAAAAATCCCAAATCTGATTTGAATTGGGAATTCATTTCCTGCAATCTTGATGGGGATTGAGATGGAGAGAAGATTTCCGCTTTAATTGAGATTAAGATGGAATGAGGGTTCGAGTCGTTTTGATTTGCAGGTGCTGAAAGTTCTTCAATCTTTGCAGGAAGAGCGATTTGCAGAAATGGGTTTGCATCTTGCTGCTCCCCACATGTAATAAGAGAAAACAAAAATAGAAATGAGAGAGAGACGCAGTCTCAGCTAAAAGGTCCTTTGGTGGTCAGAGAGAACACCTCTGGTAGTCGCAGAGAGAGCCCTTTGTCGTTGTAGAAAGAAGGTGAGAGGCTTGATATAAAGGAAAGCGGGAAAGAGGGAGAACGTGAGAATCGAGATGATTTGGAGTTTTCATGGGTTTACAATTTGAATTCAAAATTTGAAAGGAGAGCATTTAGATATTAATTCCAGCCATTGGATTTAATTTAAACCAATGGATAATATTGTGCCAAAACACCATTTCATTGTACTGTGATAAAACAGTTGCATTAGATCACTTCTCACACCTCATTGCTTAATTGTTGACGCCTTTTATTTTTCTTAAGAGATGCCCATAAAAACAAAATTCATGTTATTAATATCAAGTTTTTTTAGTCTATTAATATATGAATATACAAACTTGTCTTATATAAATAAATAACATATGATAAGAATAGAAATAAATCAAAGACATCTATAATATAGTCACACTTACTAGAAAATATAAATTCCTTTTCATAGTTATAGATTATAATATACAACTTCCATACTAACACTTTTCCTAATACTCCCCTTCAAACACAATATCCTCCGAGAGAGTCGGAGTTTGTACAGTAAGTTGTGAAAACATGCAGTCGATTCTTCAAGTGTACAACAAATATGGACCAATATATGCACATGTTCAGATTGTTTGATCAAAAAGCACAAAATGATAGAGCAAGCTGAACTTGGAAATGAAAATCAACATATCTATATTGCTTTGTCATTGAGATGCTCAGTAGAATCAAAGTTGCTCAGCCAACTTCAGGAGTAGAAGGCAAGGACATGCAGGCTCAAGCAACGGCAGATCAACAAGTCTCATAAACAGAAGGCAAGAACAGGGCAAGCTCGAGCAATAATAGATCAACAAACTTCATCAATGTATAAAAAACATTTAGATTTTTGCCCGAGATAGAAAAGTAGTCAAGATAGCTAAAAGAACAGAAGGAGCAGCTCTCAAATAAGAACAAAATTGAATAATAGCATAATAGTAGACTCGATTATACATAAACATAACAAAACTGAGTGAAGATTATCTCTAGCTTTGATACATGTTAGAATTTCACGTTTCTTTGAAGAGAACTCCTGGTGTCCATTAATGTATGAATATACAAACTTGTCATCTGTTGACAATAACAAATGATAAGTAAAGACAAATAACAAATGATGAGAATAAAAAGGAGTCATAGACAACAATATTACACCAACTCTATAAAATGCGTGATGTTGTACCTACCCTTGCCATATATCTTGTATATAGTATACACCTTCTATATTAAACCTATAGATAGTATACATTTTCCTTAATAGTATACATTTTCCTTAATAGTTATGACATAATGTGAAGGATTTCACATGTATGAATGCCAAACGTTTTCGAAATATATGGGGACATATTGTTTTATTACCGTGAGTCATATGAAATTAGAAAAATCTCTAAATACATGGAGACATGTAGTTTTTTTATTGTGATTTACATGAAATCATCCATTATCTTTACATTTTCATATTTTACCATTTGTCTCTATGGTATTGAATATTTTCTAAATATCTTCTCACATATATCTAGCTTAACATCGTTTATTTTGTTGAAAGTAAGTAATTGTTTCGACCTTTTCTTTATTTTTGGATTAATTTAGAGAGTATTATCTTGGGTTAACAAGATATTATGTAGATATTTCTAAATATTTATTTATTTGCTTATTATTTTAAAATTTTATGTATTTAACTAATTTTTTTCAGAATTTTTATCTGTGCATTATATGAATATGTACAAACAAATTAAAAAGTAATTATTCAAAGAAAATTATTTCATTAATTTTGCAATTTTCACCGTTTATTGTAATGCATATTGAAGTAGACTAAGAAGGATGCTTTGTATGTTATATGACTTGTTTCCATATACTTCTACCGGTGATTTTTAAGATTCTATTATTAATTTGTCAAGACAATTCAATATTTTCCCACCGTTTCACAACTCTCATATTTGAATAGATTTATCTTTTTGTGGATAACAAGATTATAAATTGGGCAAGCTTTCTATCCTTCCACAAGTCTCATATCTGAATAGGTTTATCTTTTTGTGGATAAAAAGATGTTGGTAAATTGAGCAAGCTTTCTATGCTTCCTCGCATAAAACTTATACGCTTCCCCCTATCCAAACATCCATTTTAAATGGATGACTGAGATGGCCACAGTCACAACATCACATCACATCACTACATTATTTTATTTTTAATTTTTTTACAAACTATTTTGGCTCCAAAATTTGGGTGTCCATTCCTCTCTTAAAGTTGCACCTGTAAAACATATAAAAAGTATATTTTCTATAAAATAAAATGACCCAAATACCTTTGAAAGTTTCAAAGGGTATTTTGATCATTATATTTTATCAAAACTTGTGTTTTTATAAAAAAATTATTTTTAATATTCTTTTTAGGTACACTCTATTGACATGATGGCAAATACCAAATTGCATATTCTTATAATTTGAAGAAAAAACAAAAAATAAAATACTATGAGGTGTCAGATCTAGATCAAACGGTCAGTCCCTATTGATCTAAAATGGAAGGCTGAATGGGAAGGAAAACATGTCTTCTATGCAGTAAGACAACCTATAAACCTTTTTCTTGTAAATTTTATTTATATTTATAACGCAAATGAATAATGGCTAAGTTGTGCACTTTATAGAACAATTAGGTCGGATGGTGGGATGTCTTTTTTTTGAGATTTTTTTCTTTAAAAAACAACGATGAATGATTTGAAAAACTTTTGTTTGGTTGATCTCCATTTTTATTCGATCTTTTCTTATTTTTCATTTTTTATTCAATTTTTTTTTAAATGTTCACTTGTTTTTTCAACATATTTTGTGCAGCACACATGAATCCAACTAATTTTATACTGTATTAGAAATTAAAAGGGCAATAAGATTTTGAGAGATGAAGCACACGTACAAATTTACTACCTGAAAGAATTTCTCGATTCGGGGAAGTTTGAAGTCAATTACCAAGCATGTCTAAAACGCACCAAGATTTTCATAATCCATAAAACATTTTTTTCGAAAGATTTTTTAGGTGCATTTGTAATTCTTCAACCTTATATAAACTTTTCTCAAATAACAATTTGAAATAACAAATCCCTAAAAAGTACCTTTTAGAGGCGTACGTGCTTTCTCATTGGCTTTAATATCCTTTCATTATATGCTCAGCACGTGCATTGAACAACAAATTACTTTTGATAGAAATTATCATCCGAGGCCTAAGGGCCGGGCTTGGGCCGCTGAAGCAAAAGGGCAAGAAAAAATCGAAGGCCAATCAGGGCTAAACCAGGCCAGGACGTAGGCCCCAGTACCAGCCCAAGGCAAAAAATTGATGGTGCCTGGAATTTTGCACCACTGTCCTCATGTGAGGCTTTAGATTCTCTCACGCGCCTTGTGGATAAGAAAAAAAGAAAAGAAAAAGAAATCTGAGTAGGTCTAAACCAAGCCGAGCCGTGAGGCCCATTTTCAGCCCGATGCCAAAAATTGACCGGTGCCTAATATTTTGCACCGTTACCTTTGGCCCTTTCTTTCTTTTAGATTCTCTCTCTCACCTTGTGGATAAGAAAATGGCGTATGGTATATTTTATTAGAGAGAATAAAAAATAGTGGTTCGTGTGCTATGCATCAAAAGAATCTAGAGGGTCCCACCTTGTGCGGCTTCATATCGATAGGTGGCCCCACATCCACCTAAATTATTCTTTCAAAACATTATTCATTCGGTTTGTTGAAAAATCAAATTGTGTGCTAAGATTCAATTGGAATTAGTGAAACATGTTTCTGCAGACCATTTATCTTTGGTACATGGAGGTTACAATTATTTATAATTATCCGATGTAAAATTTGATAGCTTGGGTATGCCACAAAGTTTAAAAAATCTCCTTTAGAACTTTGAGTTTTGTCAATGAAATAAATGCAGCCACCCAATTTCACATCTAATAATCAAAGTTAATTGTGAGCACCTTTTCTATTTCATTTTTACCTCACGAGTGGGAGTTTGCTCTTCGGTGCATTTTATGCTGAGTCAAAATTTTGTCTAATCAGGTCTTCTCTTTAAGTCCCAATGATTTTAATTTTCAAATTAATAATTATTAAATTCTAATGATGCTTTATAATTTTAAGTTCAGTTAATTAAATGTAATGGAAAATTTTTATATTAAGGCATGAGCTTTAAATAAAAAGAAAACTTATACTTTGAAATTCCACTACAAATTGAAGTTTTATTGATGTAGACTATCAAATCAGATGTCTTGCCTTCAACAATCATGGATCTAAAGAATAATTTATAATATTGTATCGTCAGACATTTTATTTCATTCAATTTCAAATGTTTATCCATCAGTACCATTTTGGAGCATCATATTTCCTAATGAGTAGGAGAATGAAATTTTAGGCCAATCATCGATTTTTTAGAGCTGGAACCACGTTATCCGATTAGATTGGATTTTGAGGTGCGGCTTTATAACCCACCTTGTATTCAAAAGTGTGAGAGACATAAAGTAATGTTCCTTAATAACTATTTGAATAGTGGCAAATGACTTTGAAAAGGGTAGGGATTTGTATTCAAAGCACTGTTTTTAAGTAGTTACTTGATATATAGTGCTGCTAAATGACGCCTACTAACTTTCTTGTTGGGATAATTATGCAAAACCTCATGTCATTTGGCATGTAGTGTTTCCCTCAAAGTGAGGGAAATTTTTGGCCAAATGAAAAAGTATAAAGCATATAAAAGCATAGAGCGAAAACATAAGAAAGTGAAAAGCTTATGAGGGAGAGCTCTTGTTAGATAGAAATTGGGATTTTAAGGTAAAACCCTAGCTATTAATGTGTCATATTTTGGACAGTTGCATCGGTACTTTCTATTGACGGCATATCCGTGGAGATGGATTAGAAAATGGAGGTGGGATAAATGGCTTTTTTATGGTACTGAAAAGGGAAATCGGTGGTACTTCACCTATTGTGAGGTAACCCATATATTTATTTATTGATAGTGCATTATTTTATGGCCGATTGCCCATGGATGCAGCCTGATTTGGAGTGAATCACGTTTTTTGTGTGTTGATGGCGTTTGGATTATTATTTGTAGTATGTTGTTGTGATTTTAGTTTTTCTATTTTTACTTCTCTTGAATTCCTTTTGTTTTTTCCAAATTTACTATACCATATACGGTTTTTGGGTGTTGGATTTCTTAGAATGAATTTCCCGGTGATTGGCAAGTTGGTTTTGAGGTATTAAATTTGTTGTAAGGAGGGGTTGACTGTACCTAAGGGATAATCAAGAAAGCCTTGGTTCCCAACACACTTGAGCCCAAGCTCCATTCCTTATACTCAAAGCATTAAATGAGCTAAAAATGAAATGTGCAAATATAATAATATTGTGAGTTTGGAAAATTATTATTTCTATAATTTTTTTTAATGAAAGAAATTGATAAATCTAGTCTTCTTGAGAAAAAAAAGAGCATTGGTATCATCAAGGTTTAAAAAATGGATTGGACCGGGATCAACCACTCCAAAAATCGTGTCGGATCGGTGTGATCCAGATAAAAAATTGGTCGGATCTGCTGATCTTGGCCTAAAAGAATTAAAAAAAAAGAAAGTATAAGTGATAAAAAATATAGTTTTCTAGGTTTCTAAAAGAAATAGTGGCAATGCATTATGTTTTTTTCATTATTGTGTCAAAAAATGTAAATATTGAGATCATGTCTAATGTTGAGTATTTGTTGTCTATTAAAATTTATTTTATAGTTAAAATACAGTTTAAAATGCAACATGATAAAAAAGATAAATATCTCTAGTTCAATTTATTTATTGATTTTATATTAACTTAAGAGTTTTGATTTTTTAAAGAAGTTATGTGAAACAAATTTAGTAGAAGAAATTGTTAGTTGAGAGAGATATATAATTTTAGTGGAATTGCTTGTTTGCATTGAGAGAGATAGAGAGATGCCAAGGGGACCCCATTGAAGGTGACGCCATTTGGTTGGGGTATGATTGGTTGAGCGTGTGCACCTTGTTTTTTCAAATTTTCAAAAGTACAGTTACAAAGAAAAAAAAAACAAAAAAATGCACTTATTAAACTTTCATCCTTCAAACCGGTTGAGACCATAATCGGTTATGGCCTAAGACATTTGGCCAATTCTGGCGAAATTGGTCAGTTTTGTCTGAGATCTGACCGGTTTCAAGAGGGAGACCCAGCCGATTCCCAATATATTGAGAAATCTGAAATAATGTCAAAATTTTTCGATCTGAATTGGGTGATTCCGAACCATAATGTCAAATATCATAGTAGTTTCACGGCACTAGTATTAATTAGTAGTAGGACAATGAAATTCGAAATGCAGCATAACATTGAAATTTAAAATGCCGAAATTGGACCCGCATTTTCATTTAGTCGGAATGCCGTATTCTACTTTCCAGGGTTGCTTTGATATTGGTGGAGTTTAGCTTGGCTTCGGCAATATTTGAGCATGTAATCACCTTAGTTATAATAGCAAGGATTTTCTAAAGTCATAAGGGTATTTAAGAGAGGATATAAAGCACCCCACAACGTAGAGGAGTTAACTTCTTGCTGCTCAATATTACATATAGTGATTAAGGGCGACAATGACATTTTGTTATAAAAGATAAATCGTCTTATTATATTGTTTTGGGTAAGAAATGGCTTCTTTCTATAATTTTAAATATCTTAATTAATGGTCTGTAATAAATAAATTCCTAACATCTTGAACAAAAAAATAATAAAGTAACAAATATAAAGTATGAGACATAACAGACAAAAGTGCTTGTGACGATTTATACTAAAAATAAATAATCTCTTTGTATATTTTTTCTAAAAAAAATATGGAATGATGTTTAGGTCATGTTCCTCGAATAGCAATTGGAATACTATAATTGTACTTACATAACTTGTGAATTTACAAGTGATGTAAGTACAATAATCGTGTTAAACATTTTTTTTTTCCATAGAATAGATTAATGGAGCAAGGAAGAAAAGGTCTAAGGGAGACGCGAGTAGGATGATTTAAATAGTCTGTATTTTTATGTGTAATTTTATTGTTAAGAGACCATTTAAGGATTAAATACAACTCAAGTAGGAAAAGAAAGGGAGAGGAGACCCTTTTGTGTAAAAGATTCGCAAAAGCCATAAAGAAGATTTGAGCTAACAGAGCTACACTGAAGAGAGAGAGAGAGAGGGAGGATCATGTAAGGTCTAATAGGACCAAATACATGCGACACTTTGAAATTCCAAAAAGCAATTAAGGACAATTGATTGTAAACTTCTTTTGCCATTTGGATTATGATACTCTTTCACAGTATCTATAAAAGTATGGAAACAAAGGATCCTTTTTAAAGTGCACCTAAAAAGGAAGCTTTTTTTTAAGTTGAAAATCCCTCAAATGGGTTATCTCGACCTCAAGATTCATAGGCATGAAAAAAAAAAGACTTCTTATCCTAAAAATAGTTCATCTTCTGACATATTATCCGGACACTCCATTTTTAATATTTTCAAGTGTTTATAAATTAGTTTGCACAATTTTGGTAATTCAAATTTCATAATTGAGAAAAACAATAGATTTTCATATCATTACCGGGCTTTGCGGTACATTTTCAACATAATTTTGAAGTACACCTTACTTCAATAGTATAAGACGCCCTTAGTGGATTATATTGCACTTTCTTAGTAGCAATGAAGTAAGGGAGAGAAGGTTCCCAAACTTCCTCATTTGTAAATAGGAAGGATAGAGAGAGAGAGCGAAGCATTTGTAGATTGCATCATTGTAAAATAGGCCAAAATACGTCAACGCCCAAAAGCTCCCAAACTTTCTCCATTTTAACGGCTCGAAATTTCACATTAAAAAAATAGTGCAGTTTGTATAGAGTTTGTTAGAATTTGTGAGAGCATACATGCATAGACATATGAAGGCATCACCAATACGACAAATTGGAAATGAGGGCTTCACCGTTACGAGAAACTGATAATAAAGACTCGATGCTTGAGAGATGAAATATCAAATCGTGAACCTTGCTCTCATACTATATTATAATTTGTGGGAGCATACATATATAAACATTGAATGGATAATGGGAAGAGAATGCAGATAGAAGAAAAGAGAACACAAGATTAATAGAGAGAGAAGAAGATAAAACACAACATTAATGGAGAGCGAATAAGAGAGAACATAACATTTACAATATTTACGTGGTTCAAGTCGAAACCTTACTGATCTAAAGCCCAACAGGCTACATCTTTACTATTTTGGATGAATGTTTATATGAATAAATATATCTATATATAAAAGATAATCACATCATTACATGAGATAAATATGGTATTATTCTTGAATATAGAGGTAAATAGTACGAGACCTTGACCTCGAGATATCCATATCCTAACAGAGCCACAATCAAATTAGAGCGTACCTTCAAATAGTGTCGAGAAATTTGGTTTCAATATTGAAAATCATTGTGACAGCCTTAAAATATATTTTCATTATTTATAAATTTTAAAGCTCTATAAATAGTGTAGATCGATAGATCTATGAAAACTTGAAAATTTTGAAAATTTTGAAAATTGACGGTCTAAAAGTGCGTTACAATATACACTATTTTTAAAACTTAAAATCTATTTTTTTCTCGTACTTATGAATTGTGATGGAGAGATAATCAATTTGAGGATATTTGAGCATGAAAAAAAAAACTCTTCTAATAAAATTTTTGAGGTAGGCTCTAATTTGATGGTTTAGAGCCTCGGCTTTGTATAAGCTTTTCCTTTAGTTTAGGAAACTCTGCAGATTACGCCAGCCGTATTAGCGCGGTACACGAGCCAGTCACCGTTACGAGATTTCCAGATCGTCCATCACACCTGGACCAACGGTCCAGATCCCTCCTTTCTCCCACGAGCTCCATGCCACCTGTAACTATTACTTGAAGGACCGCTAAATTTAGCTCATGTCTCTGTAATGGCAGCGCTTCTAAAACGACCGTCTAATGCCAAATAATTCACCTGCTATTCTCGCTGTACTATAAATTCTCTCTCTCTCTCTCTCTACTGTGACAATTCTCGTTCGCTCACCTGAAGGTCTGACTCGGCTTATGCAATGGCGCATGAAGACCTCCCGGTCCCCATTTATTCTTCTCTGGAACCTGTCTATGGCGAAGGATCTGTTCTTGACGAGGCTAAGGTCAGATTTGATAGGTTAAAGGCGAAGTTTGTTCAGATTTATGGGCATGAACCTGACGTCTATGCAAGAGCTCCAGGTATTTTGCTTGTATGATTTTATTCAAATGTACCCGCTGGTTTTGCCGATCAAGGAAAAAAAAGAATAGTGGCCTCTGGCCTTTGTTCTTTCGTTAGATTATGATCTGGTTCGGTGAGAGATTTTCAATATGATTTTAGTGGATCATTTAGGATTTGGAATCAAAAGTTGTTGAATATTTGCTGTTAATTTGTCATTGGATCAGGTTATAGAAGATTAATGTATTGAGTTTGGTGATCTGTGAGGAAAGTTCTGATCTTTTAGTGATTGGACCGACTATAGTTATCTTTTTTAAATTTATCTATTGAAATCTCAGAGTAGTTTCTCATTAATGCTCCATGGCTTTGGCTATTTTCTTTTATAATTTCTGTATAATTGTGTTTTGGTAATTAGCTCGTTGAAGTGTAATACTTTCATTTTCAGGAAGTGTACCTGAGTATTATTTTTGTGTCAAATGAATCGGTCACTGATTTATTTTAGATCGTTTTATTTGTTGATTGCACCAGAGCCAGTGTTTGATAGTTCAATTGTTATGCACAACTATGTTTTTATTGGTTGGCTAGGCAATGATTGCTAATCCATTTCTTTGGACTGGTTTATTTGTGAAGAATCTAATTCTAGTATCTGGTTCTTGAAGTATTATGCTGTTACCTTGCTTTTTAAGTGATGACTGTTCATTTTTCCACTTTATTTTTTAAATGACGACTGTTCAGTTTTCCATTGATTTCGTCATTATGTGGGTTGGTTTCTCTGATCTGCAAGGTTGTGGATGAAGACTATTGTACAAGGCATTCAAATGGGTGTTTCCCTTGCTCAAACGGGAGTTGGATGAGAAAAATCCAACCTGCCATAGTATCTCCTAATTGTTTATTTGCTTGCTGTTTTATATCCATTTGTATTTGACGATTAAGGAGTTAAGTCAGCTTCAGGATCTTTCACATAATAGGCAGTCTTTTACAGTTTGATTGATTTGTCTAAAAGAATTCTGTTGCATCGTTTGGCATTTATTAGTCTGTTTCTGTTTTAATCAATTACTGGAACTGAATTATCCTGGCAGTTTAGTATCTTTATTCAAACTTGGTTTGGGATTTAAAGCAGAGAAATTTCTATCTTAAGTCATTCATGGGAGCATTGGATTAAAATGACATTATTTCGTTGGAGTGTTTGAATCAATCAAATTTGGATTGTATGTGGCTACTGTATTAATATGGTGAATCTTATACCAATGCTATTCCACTTCTAAAGCTGGATATTCATGGATTGGTAACTTCATTGACAGATACCACATTTGATACAATTTTGAAACTTTTAGTTATTCCAATTTATTTTCAATAAAATGTAGACCGGTCATGCTTGTAGGTCGAGTCAACTTGATTGGAGAGCATATTGATTATGAGGGCTATTCGGTGCTCCCGATGGCCATAAGACAAGACACAATTATCGCAATCCGCAAGCATGAATCTGAAGAAGCAGCAAAGGTTCTCACCATTTCAAATGTCAATGACAAATATACCACATGTACTTATCCTGCTGATCCCGATCAGGTAGATCTTCGACAGAAGATTCAGTAACTGGATAGTGCAATATAAAGTAACCTCTAGGATATATGATAATTAGGACTTTGCACATATATTGTTTAAAATAAAAAAATTCAAGTTTGCAGTTTTTGTTCTAGCCCAGCTTAACATTTTTTTTCTGCTTCATTCTTTCTGCTTCATTCATCGAGAGGTTTTCAAATACCAAAATTATTTGGTTAGGCCTTTTGGCCCAATGGTCATCCTTCTCGTAATGTATGCGGTTTAACCTTGTAAAATCTCCTTACAAGCTCTTATTTGAGAAATCACTGATGTGCATCAATATGAGACCTTGTGCAAGGTGTATTGTTTTGGATATTATTGTTTCATTTTGCCTCCCTCACATGTGATATCTCCGGTTTCGGTAGATAGCTAATGATGGAAGTTTTAACTTGTGTAAAGATGCATATGTTGATATGGATACTTGGTTTGTGCAGAATATTGATTTGAAGGACCATAAATGGGGGCACTATTTTATCTGTGGGTGAGAACACTATTTTCCTTGTGATCTAGGTTGCTTTTGTTTATTCTTGCTTCTGAACTTCCTATTAGCATTACTTCTTGAATGGAAGTATTAATCAAAACCAAATTTTGCTCACATGCTTGGGCGGATAAAAGATATCTTTGTACATAAACACCCATTAAAGTGTGTTGCTGGAGTTTCACATTATGGGACCAAGACCTTAATTGGTGCCATTGTCAGGTCCATAACAACCCTTTTGATGTTTTCCTTGTGGAGACAAAAAAGCAATTTGCATCCCTTCAATATAGGATAGGTCCCGTGTTGTCACTCCCTTAAAACAAGCAATTTACTTGCATTGTCATGGAAAGGTTGCACAAAAGCCTTTTGACTGTGTCCTCTTATTTTAACATATCTTTTGCTTCAACCAAGCCCTTCAATATTGCCATGAATTGATTAACCTGGCCATTAGTCTTATGATTGATTCTTATTGCGATTACCCTTTAAATGAAGGGAAATTTGTCCAAATACCCATGAGAGCTGAATTATTTAATATTCTACCCATATCTTTTCATTAAATATCAAAACACCCATCAAAAGACAAATGTTCATGAGTTGGAATAGTGACAATTGGGTAAAATGTTAAATAGTTCATCTCTCATAGGTATTTTGATAAATTTCCCCTAAATGAATGATACCAAGATGCTAAAGTGATTGTGAAATCCAACCCAAGTGGTTCCTCTTTCTGTTTGGCACGTTCAAGATAAAATTTTACATTGTATTCACTTAAATGGTATGGATTCCACTTATCAAGAAAAAAAAAGTGGAAGGTGTATGTTTTAATCCACCCAAAGAAAAGAAAATATTTTTGGCATGGGCTGATGATGCAAGTTTATTTTCCAGGTACAAAGGGTACTATGAATTTGCCAAATCAAAAGGAATTGACGTAGGTGTGCCAGTTGGCCTTGATGTCCTTGTTGATGGTATTGTTCCAACAGGTTGTATTCTTTGTTATATAACTTTTTCAGTTGAGTTCGGTTTTGCGTTCTACTCTAACTAAATTGGGAGTAATATTTTTGATGTAGGGTCTGGATTATCAAGCTCAGCAGCATTTGTCTGCTCAGCAACAATCGCTATAATGACCGTCTTTGATGTGAATTTCCTAAAGGTGGGACCCTCGTTATATTCATGTTTTCCACAAAGCTTACGCCTTTTTCTTTTTTTAACAGGTATTATAGTATTTCAACCTGGATGTGGATTCATTAACAAAAAATAAAGTGCTACAACCACTTCAGTAATGATAAATTCTATTTTTACAAATAAATAGCCAAAGAATTCTGTTTTTCAGTCGTCTTGACTGGACTTTCATTTTCTTTGATTTTTTCCATGAAACTGTCTTTCAGAAAAGGAAAGTCAGCAATATCTTCCTAGAAAATCTTTTGAAACCCGTAAAATCTTCCTGAAGGGCTCAGGAATCATGTCAAATGTTGATCTTGAAATGCATTTGACATGATTCAAAGTTTCGTTCGTTGATTACTCGAAAGTGACTAAATTTCTCTATATCTCTGTCTGTCATATTTTTCCATATGCATATTACATTTTTTGGAAATCATTGTTATTAGGAGGTCTGTCTATGATTGTTGAAGATGCTGAAGCCATTTCTTATTGGGAATATATCAAAATATGCCTGAAGTATCGACTATTTGACATTTTAGCCGTTTAACAAAACGCTATTAAAATTTCAACTATTGTAACTTATCATTAAGGTCTTTTGAAGTCTTTTTGAATTAAATCAAAAGAAAGGGGTGATATGATAAATAGTTAATTACTAGGTGCTTTATGATAAATTTCCCTCTCTTATTATTTGTGCCTTGGATTTTCATTGATCCAATAGTCAACTTAATTTTTTTGCTTTTTTAAGCTATACAATGTCCCTGTTTGGTATGGAGAGACTGCTATTATATACCATTCTTTGTTTATATTGGATATGATGGTCGATTAGGGCATGATATTTGGAAAATCTAATTTTTATTGCTCCCTGGTCATCCTTCAAATGCTTTGTCCTGTATTTTATAATTTGGAAATCTCCCCCCTTTTTGACTCCAGAAAGAAGTGGCTCAACTTACATGTGACTGCGAGCGTCATATTGGAACTCAGTCTGGAGGAATGGACCAGGTAAAGCTTCCATTGCTCTTAATATCTTTTTCGTCTTGAATTTATTAATATGCCTAATTGTGTGGCTTACCATCTTACAAATGTTATCCATTTCAATGACAATTGAGAAACATGAAAGACAGTGTTTCTGCAAATGTCCCAAGGTTAACATGGTTTATTTGAGTTGCAACTAACTGATTTGCATAATTCTTTGTGTTGTTAATAACTTGTATATGGATACGTTCTGCAGTCTTGAAATACTACCACATGTATCCAGTATTGTAAAACCACACAGCTAGTGGGATATGTCAAAGTTACATGTACATGCAAATACATATAAGCAGACACATATATAGATACACTCACACGTACATG
Organism: Amborella trichopoda; assembly: GCF_000471905.2. The sequence continues at coordinate 5,134,436 of NW_006498057.1, read as the reverse complement.
CAATTATGCATATAGATATGCATGCCATACACAATAAGTACATATGCATATAAATACATAAAAAACAAAAATATTATACATGTTTCAATTGATGAACCTCCATCCTTTGCTGTTAACTAAAAAAGTAAATATAAATTATCTTTCATGTTTATCTTAAAATATCAAAAGAAAGGTATTTTTTTGGTTGCGTCTGACCTGCTTTCTATTGCGAATTTTTTCTTGATATTGACTAGCTAATTTCTTAATTTGTGAAGTCAAAAGTTCAAATTGTTTTTTCTAGGCTCCATTTCAGTTCCTGGAATATTAATGAAGATATGCTGTCAGGACCAATGGATAAGCTGATGTATTTGTTCATTATAAATTCTCTCTTTGATTGGCTAGTTTCTTTCTTGTGGATTTAAAATGGGGTTAACTTATGCCTGCTTCAATACATAAAACAAATGTTTTAAAATTAAAAAAGAAAAAAACACTTTATATTCCTGTTGGTTCCGTTGTACCTCATGGTATTTTCGGAACTGTAATTTCAGGATTGCTTATATCTCAAATGATATATTTTATTTTCAAGTAGCTTACATCAGAAAATGTGTATAGACTTTTTATGGGGTCTGATTAGTGGTTAGTTATGATGATTTTTTTCTCTTTATTTAAATGCCTTTATATGTTGTTCAGGAAGTAAATGAAGCTTATCAGACATAATGTTTCTGGCAGGCAATCTCTGTCATGGCTAAGCCTGGATTTGCTGAGCTTATTGATTTTAATCCAATTCGTGCAACTGATGTCCAATTGCCTTCTGGTGGGACATTTGTGATTGCACACTCCTTGGCAGAATCTCAGAAAGCAGTGACTGCAGCAACCAATTACAACAATCGAGTTGTAGAATGTCGCCTTGCAGCTGTAAGTTGTTGTTTTCTTCTTCCTCACAGGCAAGAAACGACAGATATCTCGAAGTTTCTGCGTTGTGTCCTGTGATTTTTATGGGCAACGGGGCATGCTTTATTCATCCTCTAATCAAGATAAAGTCCTCTACGTAGCTCTTATCCCTTCCTTGAGTTTGACCATATATTGTCATCCATTCTGAGAATCTGAGCTCCTCTGTAGGTCAAACATTTTATTTCAGCAGAAGTGAAAATAATTTATTCAGATTGAGGCATCTAATCTCCATGAATATCAAAAATATGTTTCAGGCTTCCTTCTGTTTCTTGTTTTATCTTTCATCTGGAGAATGTAAACTCTTATTTTTCTTATTCTACTATCAAATCAGTATCCAACAATTTGTTGATGTTAAGTGGACCTAATTTGTTCGGTTAGTGTGCAAATCACTTCAAATATTGACTTCTTTGCTTCACTAAAGAAGATGAACCACCTTAAAACCACTCTATTGGATGCCATGGGAGAATTTGTTTTGGGTTGCTAGATTGTTGCATAGCTTTAAAATTAGTTAAAACAAGATCTGTCATCCTTTTGTAATGGTATGGGAGTTGAGATATGGCCATGTGCCTGTGGGTTGTTATTGATTTCACAGAAATGAGAAAAGAATTATGTATCTTCTTAAGAATGTTCAATGTCTTAGGAGTCACTGAGAAGAGTGAAAATTGTTATTTACAGAGTTGATTAATTAAGGGATTGGCGGGCCAGGCTTATTTAGCTAGGGTCTTGACTTAACCTACCAAAATAAATGAGTTTGATTCATTTAGGAGTATCAATGTGTAAATGGTAAAGGGATGACTAATTTAAGATTATCTATCAATATGCAAATGGTAAACCAAAGGTTAATAATCAAGGACTTCCATTTTATGCAAGTTATGCGATTGCATTATGAAGCAATCAGAGGCTTACCAAAAATCAAACGGCTTTAAAGTTGTAAATGACGCCAGTGTGACCAGTCTATTTTACAGTCCAACCAGTGAGATCAGCTGGTCTAATCTAGCCTTTATAACTATTAAAAAAGAAGCTTGTTCTAAAGTCTAACTTCTTAATGCATCCTTTTGTGTTGAAGGTGATCTGACAACCAATACTGAGCACTTTTTGGTCTAGACAATTTTGCTTGGAAGTGTTTCATCAAAGCTTTTGGATAATTTAATGTTGTTAATTTTGGAAATGTTAATTTTCTTTGCAAGAAAGAATTCTTGGTGGCAAGTTTTAATATATGGCATCTTTACTTTCTTTCTGTTGAATTCATAGATAAATATTTTCTCATGACTTTTTTTTCTTATTGATTTCACATGATAAAGAGTCAAATGTCAACCTTTCTGGTTTCTGAAGAAGAATATGTGTCTTGTAGGTTTTAGGCGCATATCTCCTTAAATCCTTTGGAAATTGTTTCTATCATTGACTTAGATCATAATGTTCTTGTTCTTGTTTTTGGTTGCCGGCTATATGAAATGGAACTTCATTGAAGCAGATTGTTCTGGGGATCAAACTTGGAATGGAGCCGAATAAGGCCATCTCGAACGTCAAAACTCTCTCTGATGTTGAAGGGTTGTGTGTATCTTTTGCTGGTAGTCATGGCTCTTCCAATCCTATCCTTGCTGTTAAGGTATGCATTGGTGTTCTTGTTTGTACTTCTAGTTATTGGTTTTTATCCCCATCCTAGCATTGTCTTTGGTGCTAATGTATGGTAACATGTTAGGAAAAGGATTTTGCTTGTTCACCTTCAATCAAAATTATCTGAAATGAGGATGGTGGCATTTAGCGTGCTGGTCTAATTTATACATTTTATCAATTTGTCTTTGGATGATTGTTTGTACATTATAGAGATGTACGATATACTTTGTTGAATGTGGTAGGTCTATGGAATATCTGTCCCTTGGTTCGAGAGAATGTAAAATAATCTCTTTGTTGTTGTTCACTACAAAAGGTTAAATTGAGCTTCCATTAAAAGAGGTCATCTGCATAAAGATCAGCATCAGTCCGGAATATCTTCATTGAGGGAATATTCTGTATTTACCTCAAAGTAAAGGGGTAGGTCAGCTTGGTTTACTTTTGGCACAAACTTCAAGGGTTAAAAAATGAGCCACCTTCACACAAACCATGACGTCTTACTATTTGGACCACATCCCAATTGATTCGTGATTTGTCTCAAAACAATCAATTTTGGGAGGATTTGAAGCCTTGCACAGTAGCTCAGTTCTGGTGAATTCAGCTGTGTCATACAAGAAAATTCAATTCAAAGGCTTCAAGTGTAACCTAACCAAATGAAATACTTCATGCCTTGAAAATTTATTTGGGGTCATGAGATCCTTCCACATAGCCCCTTAAAGGATGCAGAATTTTTTCTACAAAAATATGGTTCATTTAACAGCATTCATGTTGTAAGCAGACACCTCAATATGCACAAATTAAATTTCTCTTTGCTCCCATGATCGTCTGCAATAATAATTTGTTCCTCATGCAATCTGTGAAGAGGAAAGGAATTTTGTTGAACTGTTTTGGATTTTTCACTCGATCAATTAACAGGCATAACTTACTGACTGCCCCATGGTTGATCTTTGTTTTTGTTCTATTGTGCAGGAATTTTTAAGTGAGGATCCTTACACTCCTGAAGATATTGAAAAAATTACCGAGGAAGCGTTGCCTGATATCTTTGGGAACTCAGCTACTTCCTTGGATGTACTTAAAGCTGCAAAACATTTTAAGTTATTTCAGGTCATTCCTTGCTTTTTATACAGTCAATTGGTATCACAAACATTCACTGTACCCATTCTTGCTCTGTATTATTACTCTTATAACTTTTTTGCATCTTCCACTTACAATTAATTTTTTCTAATTAAAAAATGGAAGAATTAATAACAGAACACCCCATCTTCCTGATTAGATATTTCCCTTCTTGGTTATCAAATGATTAAGGGTGAGGACTTTAAAGTTTCCCTTAACCTGTCCCAGGCCCTGGTTTGTGTTAGGTAGGCAACCAAAATAAAACTTTGTCAAAATTTTGCATGATGGTTGTCAAATAATGAAGCTCACTTATGGTGGTGCAGCATTATGTGGCTGAAATAATTACTGGATTTAGCATGTTGCTATGATTCATTTCTGGTGAGAAATGAATTTCTTCAGCATAAACAACGCCTTCTAGAGAGACTCTTCCATCAGACCCATGATGTGAACATTATCAGCTTGTTCACAGTAATTGGTCCAGATAATATTCAATATACGTTTTCCTATGTGTTACTTGATAACATGTATAGATTCTACTAGCGAAGGAGTAGCCTTTTGCTGATTACATTCTTTGAATCAAGTGAAATATTAGTATGTTGCTTGCACCCTGATTGCAGCCAGATCATCATTTCTGAGTTCTTAAATGGTCAGAATATATATTTCATAGGTCTAGGAATCTTGTCCATAATTATGAGGAGCCTCATTCCTATCATGAATAATGAGAGGGTTTTACTCAAATTTTCATTTCATGCATTTATCCTGGATCTTTTTCTATACTTGCAATCCTGATTGCAGAATCTCTCATACCATTCCAGACTGTTAGATATGGCATGGAAATGTAGAATTGGAACGACATTGACATTGTGTCTGAGTTTGTTTAGATGATTTGTACATGAGATCTACATAGGTTTCGGAGTCAAGCAGCATTTCCTGATCAATATGAGAGGCACCACTTTAAGTAACATGAGTTCCATGTATTTTTTGGCAATTCCTTTTTAATGCGTGGATATAAATGCCATTGCTATGGAACTGAGAATTATATTAAATATTAGTAATTCATCAAAATTAAAGTACAACTGAAATACGAACATCTCGGAAGGTTGCCATTAAATTAAGGTAATCGCTAATTCTGTAAATACATTTGATTCCCTACGCATTGGATGCAGACTAATTATACAAATATCGGACTCCAAGTCTCTGATCTTGGTGAGCACTCTTCCTGAATCTACATGGTGCAGGCCTTTCCGCTTTATCTGTTAAGTAACATTTAATATGTCTACCAATGAGCTCAGGCTCAGTAAAACTGCTTCTGAATTGACACTGTCCTTGTCCCATCAGTGCTGCATTTGCCTTATGCATTGTCTAATGTACTCCCACTAGAGGGCCCCCAAGCTTTTGACATTATGCCATCCTTATCATTGATTGCACCCCACACCTAATCCGCTCTCTGTATAGTTATCAAAATTGTCACCAGTCCTTTACAATTTGGACCCCTCCCTTAGATCCCATCCTTGGCTAATTTTGGAGGGGCCATGCTGGATCACCCATCCCAGCTCTCTCCAGAAAAATTCGAAGAGGCAAGTATCTTTCTCTAAATATCATTTAGTTATGGCCTTTCCATATACTGCAAATGACAATGTAGAGGAGGCCACCATGTTATTCTCTTTCAGTTCCTTCTTGCTTTTGTCCACGCCTGCAATAGACCTAGAACAGAGTAAGACATAAGTAAATAGTATATACCTCCCTTTAATGATTACTTAAAATTGTATTGAGCTACGATGTGATGAATATTTTGTTCCTACTTAAAAAGATCACACAGATTGGCACTCATAAAACCCTTTTTGAATATTACCCGACGTTTTGTATCATAGTCAATAAGATCTGCTTTTTGCTGTTTTCTAAAACATCTCAAGAGTGTTTAATATCGATCCCTCATCCTCTGGACAGGTCCCTAAAACACCATTGACAAAAAGTGTAAGGTCCATAAGGTCTCATGCCAGGAATCAAGGAAACAAGCACAATAAATATGTTGAAAGTGTCACCTTCTTGATACATCAAAATATGACTTTTCTAAGGCAGCATCATGTTTAGAAACACCTGCGAGGAAGTTTTTTTTTTTTTCCTTTTCTGCAGCTATTTTACCTTACAAGTTTTGGGAAACCTAATAGGTAAAATACAGTGCGAAATATGGTCTTTAAGTCCTAACACGCTATCAGGAACTCTTCGGCACACTTCTATCTGATATCCAAATTTTCTGGGTATATTCTTAGCTAAAGATAAGATGTTGGTGGCCCAAGAAGCTCCACCTTCCGGCTTTGAGGCTGGATCCCAACTCATTTATTTGATGAGCCTACAAATGCAGTCACTGTCACAGCCAATGGGTCCCTTGGTGAGGCTGAATTTTACTTTCAAGAGAGCCTATGAATATCTAACGAGCTTTCAATATTTCAATATCTTCTTTTTTTTCCACTAAGTTTGCAATATACATATCTACTTTGGCCCTCAAAAGTTAATCATCTTCAATACAACATCATTCTAGTTTTCTTTAGGTAAATGGTGTAGTTATTGCTTATTTGGTCTTTTCTTATTTCAAAGAATTGAACAAAACTCTTTCACAATGCATCAAATAGTTGAGTTAGCTTTGGTGGTCAAATGAGATACTTGTTTGATCCCCGAACTCATAGGAAAGGAACTTGTTATTGCAACCTTGTGGTTATGCAGCTTCCCTGCCGAAAGATAAGGAAAAAGAAATTAACTAGTGTTTTGAAAAGAAGCAGGGTGAATCAGAGGAATGGAAGCTTAAAATGGTATTTATTTACTTCAGCAAATTATGTTATTTGATTCCTGTGTTTCTTTTGTATTTATGTCCAGAGGGCCTTGCATGTCTACTCTGAAGCAAAACGTGTGCACCTGTTCAAGGAAGCTGTATCATCAGAGCTCAGGTGACTTTCATATGAAAAATCTCTATTTAGTCCTTCACTTCAAGATCCATAAAACTTTAGCAAGCTAAGTGCCTGATGCTATAGTGATAGCCTGAAAGCATAGCTAACAGGACCTCAAATCTGAAAGTTGATAACTGGATACATATCCCCAAATCTGAAAATTGCCAGTAATAAGTGATGGCTTTTATTTTTCTTTCTATTAATGCTTTCCCTTATTTTGACAGCGATGAGAAGAAGCTACAAAGACTTGGAGACCTCATGAACGAAAGTCATCACAGCTGCAGTGTTCTCTACGAGTGCAGGTACATGTGCTATTCTTATATCTATCCTATAAACAATCCTACATGTGTAAGGAGCTATACACATGAATTTATACATGTGGTGTCTGATCTGTTGTGTACGTAATGTGTGTGTGTCGAGAGAGAGAGAGAGAGCTTTCCAGACGTGTGTGTATGCTTGCGTGCACGCGAATTTGTATAGACTGATTAGATATCGATAATTAGATATATTTGGTAACCGGAGAACTGTTATTTTTCTTATTATATCAGCTGTCCTGAATTGGAGGAGCTGGTTAAAGTATGCCGTGAGCACGGTGCACTTGGAGCAAGACTTACAGGAGCAGGGTGGGGTGGTTGTGCGGTTGCATTGGTGAAGGAAAGCATAGTCCCTTCGTTCATCCTTAATCTAAAGGCAAGTTTTGATTACTCTCCTCATTTATTGCATTACCAAGTTGAAAATGTTTTGTTGTTTAACATGAGGTCCCATTTTGTTTTACCAGTGTGGGACTTAAAACTTGGTAAGCTGCTCACTGTTTTAAATGGACATTTCTTAGTTCTCTCCCCGTAAGGGTAATATCTGTAGTTTATTGAAATTCAGGCCCTATTTGAGTATAATTGAGATCAATATGATGATTATTGTGTTTGAAAATGGAATTTTTTTTGCTGCTTCTTATGTTTTCCTACTACCGACATCAACATGTTCTTAGGAAAAGAGCCTGGGCTTAATTGGCTAGCGCTTGACAATTTGCAACGCTATGTTCTAGGTTCAATTCCTATCAAGGGTAGGGACCCTCTTCCCATTGACTCACCAAAAAAACGAACATGATTTTGCCATACATTTCCAATGAGCCTAACTTCAAATGTGAACTGTGGATCTGGGAAGATATACATACGTGAGATGTGATCAAACTTGGATGTGAATAAGGTCGTGCTTTGTATGTGTTTGTGCTCTCTGTATGTGTGCATTTGTGTTTTACGTATTTAGATTATTTGGATATTCATGAATTTGCGTATTTACACAAGCACATACACGTACACATGCGTGCACACAGATTTTTGGAGATTTCACTATTTTGTTTTTCTTCTTTAATCAGGAAGCTTTCTATCAGTCAAGGATCCAGAAGGGTGTGATCAGCAACAACGACCTAGGGCTTTATGTCTTTGCTTCGAAGCCTTCAAGTGGTGCTGCCATTATAAAGTTTTAATTTGCAACACCTCCACAAACATCACCCCTATTCCTCTGTCAAGTTTTAATCCACCCCTCCCTCTCTGTGTCTGGCGTATCAATGAAGGATGTTGCATTTTTCTTGGCAATAAAGTCTCGAAAGAATTTCGGAGTCGATGAGCATCACCTCTTCTTGCGTTCCAATTCATAAAGCAACACCAACCCACCGTTCTGCTATGAAGTCGAGCTAATGTGGCCTCATGTTATGGAGAAATGCTATGCTGATAATTAAAAGCAGCTAGCACCTCTCTAACATAAAATGAATAGACGTTAGAGTATCCTACTTGCATCGTCTCCCTCTATGCTTAAAGATGGCATTGTTTGCCGGTGGCTTTTACTTAAAATGCTGCTCCCAACTTCGGGCAAGTTTGCAAGTATTGCGAAGTTGGGTGCATGGGTTATTTTACCTTTTACTTTTGGTGCGGTTTGTACGCTCTAAATAATCATAGTAAAGCCCACCTTTAAAAAGTGACAAGAAATCTGGTTTTAATATTGAAACTCTTTGTGGTAGTCTTAAAATATATTTTCACTTTTAAATATGAAATTTAAAGCTTAAAAAATGATGTAGATCGAGTAGATCTATAAAAACTTGAAAATGTTGAAAATTGATGGTCCAAAAATGCGTTACAAGATGTGATATTTCTAAAACTTGAAATCTATTTTTTTCTCATATCCATGCATCTTGATGTCAAGATGACCAATTTGAAGATATTTGAGCCTCAAAACAACCTTTTTCTAGTGAAATTTTTGAGGTGGTATTTAATTTGATTGTTTAGAGTCTTGGCTCTATATACACTTTTTCTTTTGTACTTTTGATTGGTCTAAAACATGGTTCGACATATTTGAACCTAGCGCTAGCAACAGCGGACGAAGGGAAATGGCCTTACTCCAAAATAGGAAGCAGCCCAGCTTTTTCCACCTTAAGATGAAATGACCGTCTTACTTTTGAGTGGTCCGTTCAAATCGCATGTGGTTTGGTTTACTGTAGCATGATTTCATTTCATTCCCATCATATTCTTTACATAGAAATCTCATAATAATTGTTTATGTAGAATCTCATAATAAGTCTTTATATAGAAATCCCAATATTATGTTAATATTTTGGAAAGCCCGGTATAGTTTCCTTCTTATGCCTAAGTTTCACTTTTTGTATTATTGTTTTCAAAGTTCCCTTGGTTTAAACATCCAATGCCCAAACCTTAAAAAAAAATAAAAACAAAAAAGAATCGGCTTAGTTATTAAAAAAAAGAAGTCTAAAAAATGAATCGTTCGGACATCCAAAGGTGAACCTTTCGCTTAAAAACCAAAATAAAGCCTGGTTGGACATCAATGTCCAAAATGGGGTGAATCTATTTTTAAAAACCAAAAAAGAGTCTAAAATTATAAAGTGAGACTTGAACACAAAATAGAAGAAGAAAATGGTTTGATAGGGCTGCGGCCCTATCAAAATAAGTAAAGTCTCAACTCAACACTCATGAATATTGCAAATTTGGCATCGATAAGCCTTCAAATTATCTCAGTCTTGACTACTATGGTTGTGAAAAAAATTAGGAGTTCATGCCTCAAAACTAGTGTACATTATAACAAATTATCCAGACTATCCATCTCACCCTACCTAAAAATAAGTGTTCACAGATATGCAAAATCTACACCATTTTTTGAGTTTCATAATTCATAATTAGTGTTGGAATGTAATTTTAACCCATCATAGAGACTTCCAATGGCCAAAGTGCTTTTCAAATGAGGATTTGAGATGAGGCCTTATTTTATTTTCATAAAGCCTAGGCCTTATAAAAGTTACATCCAATAGAAAATATTTGGGACTTTTTTAAAATTCAAAATACTTGAGGGAATTTTCTATAAATTTTTCCTTTTTATATTTTTTTCTTTTTTTTGTGAGATTTTAATATTTTCCACATTTATTCTACTTTAACATAAAATGATTAGGCTCATTTGTCTTTGGTACAAAGAGGTCAAAGCATGGCTAGCTGTCAAATCTCATAGCTTGGGGTCCACCATAAAGTTAAAAAAACTTTTTTTGATATTTTTAATCTAGTCAATTGTACACCCCTAGCGACCTCGATTTTATATCCAAAGCTAAGGGTGATTATGACATTATCAATAATAAATTTGACTTTTACAAAATTGGGCCTATTCACATGAGTCTAGTGTTTTAAAACCCGATGATTCCTAATCCAAATCGTTGATCCTTTAGGGAAAACATACGATATGGTATCTAGATATTTACTTTGGTGGATATTGGAAAATAAAAGAATCATCATAGGTTATATTGACACAGTGAGAGATATGTACGAAGCAGCGTAAATAATGTGCAGACAACTGTTGGAGAATAAGTGAATTTTTAGTGACAATGGGCCTACACCAAGGGTCAATATTGAGCATGTTTTAGTTATGGATGAGTTAATTAGGTACCTACAAGATGAAGTGCTGAGCGTATGTCATTTGCATATGACATGGTTTTGATTGATGAGACTAGAGGTAGTGTCAACACAAAAGTAGAACGTTTGAGAGATACTCTAGAATCTAAAAGTTTTAAAACTACTCAAACTAAAAATATATGGAATGCAAGTTTAATAATAATATGAGTAAAAATGAAGAAAATTAAGATTTATAGTCAAGAAATACCTAAAAGATATTGTTTTCGATATCTAGAGTCGATAATCCAAGAAAATTGAAAGATTGAGAAAGATGTCGTACATAAAATTAAAATTAGGTGGACAAAGTGTAAATGTACATATGGAGTTTTATGTGATTGTCACATACTATTGGAACTAAAGGGGACGCTCTATAGGATGGCTATAAGACTAATCATGCTTTGTGGGATAAAATGTTCGGCGGTTAAAAAATAATAACAAAAACATAATGATAATAATAATAACAATAACAATAATAAACAATAGTAATAATATTTACTGAATGTGGACCCTAGTATTCTGCTATATTTTTGTTATTTCTGCATGCACAATTTGAATTCATACACCATGGTGCTATTCGAAGTTGCGCCCAATTTCTTTGCAGATATTAAAATGCAAAGACGTGAGCCGTACAAATGAGCCATGCGTTGCTAATCATATTCCACATTGTTAACAATCATGTAGAAAGCAAGGCGCAACTCGAATCGCGCCTAAGGGGTGAATCGAGTGCACAATTTCGAATCACGCCGTATCTGTGGGAGGGAGCGTGCCTCGAAGTCGCACCCTGATGCACAATTTTGAATAGGCACCACTTCAAATAGCATCTTATCTCTACATGGCACAAATATATATTCGTTGAGGGTTGAAGTGGTATGGGGCTGGATGTCATTCATGTTATTGGAGTTAAGCATCGTTCATATTCTTACAACATATCTTCGAAAGTTGGGTATCTATATGTATTTCTCTTTATTATTGATTAGGTGAGTTAACCAAGTTGGGTATCTACATGTACTTCTCTTTATTACTGATTACGTGAGCCATCCTTGAAAGTATCCGGAGGACCTATGACGATACTTATACAAGCTAATAAATTTGTATATACATAAAGAGCGGTAAGAAGCAAATAAGAAATGTAGAATTTTTTCACAGGGAAATTGGAGCTCATAGTTGTGAGTATAGATTCATCGTCTAGGTGTTATAAGTATCAGCTCTATAATTTGATCAGTGGATGATTATGATGGTGTTATGGTATATGGATTTCTAGGCTTCGATACCAATTGATGAAGGGGAAGGAAAAAATAAATATATTATAAAAATAAATGATACAAATAAAGGTGAGAATTATACCCTCTCACAACATTTGCAAAGGAGTCAACCCAAAAAATGAACTTTTTACAATATCCCAAATAAATTTTTATTCTCTTGTTTCTATTTTTTTATTTAAGATTTATAATTTTATATAAAAAAAAAACAACCCTAAAACCAAACTTGTTCCCTACAAAGCCCTAACTAAATTCCAAACCTTCATCTTTATAAAAATAATGTTTCAATTATATATCTCAATTCTTTATAACTAAAAAAAATGATATAAACACCCATAAAGGAAACTACAAATAAAAAAAAACTCCCAACATAATTTTTAATCCTCTAAAAAAATAAAACCCTCTTTGAGAGAGGGAGGGCTCACAGAGAAGATATTGTGGATGTAGGGCCTAAAAACTCATAGAGAGGAGATTGAGGAGGTGGGGCCTGAGATGGAGGGCCTGAGATACTATGGGCTTGGCGCGTGTGTTCAAGAGAGAGAGAGAGCCCTAACTGGGGTGTAGGGTCAAGGAAGATAGACTAGAGGAAGACATCTAGCCATTTATAACTAGTTCGAACCAGTGTTCAAAAAATTGATTCGGCCAAGTTATTCGGGTCTTGGCAAAGCCGATTATTTAGGTGAATTTGATCAACTTGCCTAAGTTTAGTGCTTTTTTTTAAAAAAAAAAAACTTTAAAGGTGAATTTGATCAACTTGCCTAAATCAAGTGTTTTTTTTAAAAAAAAAACCTTAAAGTGTGTACTTAGTGCGAAATGTTTCAATATTAAACAATCAATTGCGTGTTGGTTATGCCGCAGAACATTGACGGCTACACTAATCGTATAGTAGATTTCGCGGATTCGATTCCCTTGATGATGGCCTCAGGAATTTGAGGCTATAAACGAGAGAAAAGGTTTAGTTGCGAGAGAAAAAGCTTTTATTTTAAGGCCCTGCACTTTCCAAATTGAAGCTTTTGATTTAGCTTTGATACCAGATGTCCTCCCTGCACTTTCCAAATTGAAGCTTTTGATTTAGCTTTGATGCCAGATCTCCTCCCTGCACTTTCCAAATTGAAGCTTTTGATTTAGCTTTGATGCCAGATCTCCTCCCTGCACTTTCCAAATTGAAGCTTTTGATTTAGCTTTGATGGCGGACGCAGATCAAAATCCGTGGCTAATGCGGAGAAGAAGGGGTTGAGTCTCCCTTTCTATAAGGCTCAAGCTCTTTTCTTTTGCGATAGACATGACTGGTTTGTTATGACGATAGGGACCAAAGGCGCAGTTGTTCATGGATCTTCCATGCCTGCGTTCTTCTTGCTCTTTGGTTATTTGGTGCATGGTTTTGGAAAGAACTAGATGGATCTGACGAAGATGACAAAAGAAATTTTGTGATCCACAGAGAAAAAAAAGTTAGGACCCCAAGAAATCTGAAAGGTTTGTGTTCCAGACTGTTGAATGGTGATAAAAAAATCACGTTTTGGATGATTTTGTTTTTTACTATTTGCTTGGGAGCTTTTTTTGTCCCTAGGTGGCTTGTATAAAAGCCAATAGCGTGGCTTGTATAAAAGCCAATAATGGGATTTTTGGGTTACGCCATTTTTTTTGTTTTAAATTCCTCCCTCTCTAAAAGGGGATAGGGCTTCATTGGGTTATGTTGAGAAAGGGAAGGAGGTGAAGAATGATTTTCTTGTCCCATTTTGAGAAAAATGGTATGAGCTTGTATTGCTCATGTTCTTGGTTCATCCGAAGTGAAACGGGTAACATTATATCCTCTTGTAAATTTTTTTTTTGATAGTAGAATACTTGCCGGCTTGCCCGTGGACGTAGCCCAACGGGATGAACCACGTTAAATTCGTGTTGTGGTTTGTCTCTCTTTAATTTTCTCTCATGATTATGTTTTCTATCTCTAATATTGTTGCACACGATCCTTGAGCTTATTATTCGATTATCGATTTTACATATTTATACTGAATGTGTGACATTCTATGATCGACAAATGGGGGTTTCAGGTATTCGGATCTTCAACAAGTGGTATCAGAGCAAAAATTGCGAATAATCGGTTTGAGGTGGAGAAATTTGATGGACAAAATGATTTTGAGATATGGAAAATTCAAGTTCATGATCTTTTGGTCCAACAAAGATTATACATAACATTACTCGAAAAGGAAAATTGACCTTAAGGCTATGGCTACAATTCGATTGTGCTTAGTAAATAAGATTTTATTCAATATAATGGGAGAGAAGAAGGCAAAGGGCTTGTGGGAGAAATTGAAAAGCGTATATAATATCTTATGAATCGTATTCTATTAAAGAGAAAATTGTTTAGTTTAAGGATGAAAGAGGAGACAAAAGTTTCTGAATATTTGAATACTTGCAATAATATTATTTGTGAACTGGATAGTGTTGGTGAAAAAATGAAAGTTGAGGACAAGGCGGTAAGTTTGTTATGTACTTTACCGAAATCTTATGATAATTTAGTGACAACAATAAGTTGTACTAAAAAAGATTCACTTGACTTAAGTACGATGACTAATACTTTGTTCGTCCATGAACTCAAAAAAAAAAACATCTATTGGAGAATCAGAATCAGAAGTGCTTTTTTCAAGGGATCCTTCAAGTGAGATAGGTAATTCCTCTTGAAAATCTTCTAGATCTAAGTCTAAAAGCCGAGAAAAGAAGTTTGTTTGTTGGGGATGTGGTGAAGCGGGACATATGAAAAAAAATTGTATAAAAAAAAAAGAACAAAAGTTCGAAAAAGCAAGGGAAACCAATGAGTCCAAAAATGAGGTGAATCAAGTGGAGGAATCTACATCCGGTTTTATTGAAAAAGAAGTTTATATCGTAGGTAGCAATCCCGAATTTCATCAAAATTGGATTTTGGATATTGGTGCTACACTGCATATGTGTCCACACAAGTCATGGTTTAGCTCATATGAACCATGTGATGGTGGTTCCGTGTTGATGGGAAATTATTCAAGTAGTATAATGGTTGAGATTGGCACGGTGCAATTAACGATGTATGATGGAAGTATCTTTACACTTGAGCATGTTCGATATGTATCGGACTTGAAGAAAAGTTTAATTTTTTTTTCTTTATTGGATTCTCATGGCTATAAATTCACCGGACAGTGGAGGTTCTCAAAGTAAGTAAGGGTGCTCTTGTTGTGATCAAGGGAGTTAGCGTTGGAAACTTGTATAAGCTATTGGGAAGTTCCATTGTTGATGATGCGGCAAATTCGGTAACGGAGAGTAATGATCTTCCACTACGCTTATAGCATAAGAGGTTGGACCACTTGAGTGAAAGGGGTATGGAGATTTTGATTAAGAGGAAGCTAATTCCCACCATAAATTTTGTCGGAATTCGAATTTTGTGAGCATTGTGTTTATGGGGAAATAACATAGACAAATTTTCAAAGCCGGAAGCCATATAAGCAAAGGAATACTTGATTATATTCACTCGGATTTATGGGGCCCCTCACCCATATTGTCATATGGCAGTGCATTGTATTTTATCTTTTTTATAGACGACTTCCGAATTAAGGTATGGGTGTTCACTCTTAAATCAAAGAGTGATGCATTTCTGGTCTTTAAGTATTTTAAGGTCGAAGTTGAGAAAAGTATGGGGGCGCCACATCAAAACACTTCGCACCGACAATGAGAAGGAGTACAATTTCAATGAGTTTACAAAATTTTGTAAAGACGAAGAAATCAAGAGTTATTTCACCACGGTTTACACTCCCCAACAAAATGGTGTTGTAGAAAGGATGAAATTGATGGAGCGATCAAGAAGCATATTGAGCAATGCCGGAGTGGAGCAAGAGCTGTAGGTTGAAGCCATGATGACAGCTTCTTATCTCATCAATCGATCACCTTCGGTGCCTTTAGGGGAGAAAACACCCCAAGAGATATGGTCCGAAACTCCTTGTGATTATTCCGATTTAAAGATTTTGGTTCTGATGCTTATGTTTTAATTTCTTGTTGCCAAAGAAATAAGCTTAAACCAAAATCAAAGAAATGTATTTTTGCTGGGTATAGCAAAAGTGTGAAAGGATACTTGTTATGGGATCCAAGTGCTCGAAAGATAATTACAAGCCGAGATGTACATTTTGATAAGTCATCCGTGTTGACAAGAGGTGTAGGAAATGAGATTAAAGAAAGAGAATGACACCCAAGAAAATGATTTTCAACCTTATGTCCCATCATCTAGTAAATGCCATATGCCGAAAGAAGTATCCAAAAGTATCAATGAAGAAGTCATTGATGAAGAAGAGCAAGTTGGTGAACCAAGTGATTCCCATGAAGAAATTGCACCATCCATGAAAAGAAGATCTACAAAGCTAATTCGTCCACCCGAGCGGCTTAGGGACTATGTGGATCTCAAAGTACTACATGATTTGGTTGTTATGAATAAAGAACCGAGCACTTATCAAGAAGCTATGGAAAGAGATGATTCCATATATTAAAAGAAGGTCATAGAAGATGAAATGTTAGCTCTTCGTAAAAACAAGACTTGGGATTTGGTAGAGTTGTCAAAGGGTAAAAAAACGGTGGCTACAAGTCGGTGTTCAAAATTAAGGAAGGGATTGATGGAAGTTTAGAAAGGTATAGGGCAAGGCTAGTTGCAAAGGGGTTTACACAAAAGGAAGGTGTTGACTTTCTTGAAATATTTGCCTCGGTTGTCAAGTTAGACTCCAGAAGGTTGGTACTTGGGCTTGTTGCATTGCATGATTTGGAATTTGAACATATGGATGTAAAAACGACATTTTTAATGGTGAACTTGAAGACGAAGTATACTTGCAACAACCAGAAGGATTTCTTAAAAAGGAAAAAAAAATGTTGGTATGCAAGTTGAAGAAATTCATATATGGACTCAAGCAAGCATCAAGACAATGATACAAGACTTTTGATATATTCATGATTGGTCTTGAATATCATAGGAGTGATTATGATCATTGTGTTTATATGAAGTTTTTTTATGATGGTTCTTATTTAATCTTAGTCTTGTATGTTGATAATATGTTTTTGGCATGTAATGATAAGATTATGATTGATGAGCTCAAGGCATCTTTAAGCGAGAGTTTTGAAATGAAATATCTCGGGTCGGCAAAACAAATACTTGAAATTGAAATCCAAAGAGATGGACGAAGTGAAACTTTGTCATTTTCACAAAAGAGCTTTGTGGAAAAGATGCTTGATAAATTTTGCATGAGCAAGGCAAAGCTGGTGAAGACTCCATTAGCTCATCATTTTAAGTTGTCTTCCAAGCAAAGTCCGTAGACCGTGGATGAAAAAGAGAATTTGGTTAAGGTGTCATATGCAAGTGTTGCAGGAAGCCTAATGTTTGCCATGGTGTGTACTCGACCGGACATAGCATATTCGGTTGGTATCTTGAGTCGCTTTACGACAAATCTCGAAAATCTCATTGGAAATTTGTAAAATGGTTGCTCGTTATTTGAGAGGCACGAGTGAATATACCATGACATTTAGCAAAGGCTCGGGGCACATTCAAGGTTATGTTGATGCAAATTATGTTGGTGATCTTGATAGAGGAAGATCAACAAACGGCTATGTTTTCAAGTTTGAAAATGGATCGGTAAGTTGGATGTCTAAGCTTCAATCAACAGTGGTATTGTCCACCACCGAGGCGAAATACATGGCGCCAACCGAAGCAAGCAAATAAGCGGTTTGGCTTCAAGGCCTTATGGGAGAATTTGGTATCAATTTTAAGTCCATGGAAATACTTTGTGATAGTATGAGTGACATTAATTTGGCTAAGAATCCCATTTATCACAAGAGGACGAAGCACATACTAGTTCGATGCCATTAT
This sequence comes from Amborella trichopoda, assembly GCF_000471905.2. Next base: position 5,116,774 of record NW_006498057.1, on the reverse strand, counting down.
GTTCGACTAGTTGTTGAAGATGATTTGGTTCGGTTGGTGAAAGTTGGACCCAAGGAAAACGTGGCGGATATCCTCACGAAGACGGTTCTAGTAGAGAAGCTGGAATGATGCCTAACTAAGCTTCATGAAAAAGTAAAAGCTTCATGAAAAAGTAAAAAAAAGAAACAAGGCAAGTAAGTTATTTACTATCAATGTGGAGATTGTTGAATGGTAATAGAAAAATCATTTTTTAGATGCTTTTGTCTTTTACCATTTGTTTGTGGTTTTTTTGTCACTATAATTAGGTGGCTTGTATAAAAGACAAAAACGGTGTTTTTGGGTTACACGATTTTTCTTGTTTTTAATTCCTCTATCTCTAAAAAGGGCTAAGACTTCCTTATACAATTAAAAGGCTTGTATAAAAGCTAAAAAAGGGATTTTTGGATTACACAATTTTTCTTGTTTTGAATTCCTCTCTCTCCCTAAAAAGGGCCAAGGCTTCCTTGTGTTATGTTGAGAAAGAGAAGGAGATGAAGAAGGAATTTCTTGTTCCATTTTGAGAGAAATGGTATGAGCTTGCGTTGCTTCGAAGTGAACCGGGTAAATCATGATTTTTGAATGATCATAAGAAAGTACTCTTAGTGATGTTTTTCATCAATTTTTTTCTTTTGATATAACATTGTATTTCTTTGTAAATTTCTATTTTGATAGTGAAATACTTGTGGACGTAGCTCGGTGAACCATCTTAAATTCGTGTTATGGTTTGTTTCTATCTAATTTTCTCTCGTGATTATGTTTTCAATCTCTAATTTATTTTTTTAAATTGTTGCACAAAATCCTTGAGTTTATTATTCAATTATCGATTTGATATCGAATGCGTGATATTCGATAGGATATTCGGATCTTCAACGCATAGGCAAAAAAAAAAGTTGGGGCATTCATATGACATTAAACATTGGAAATTGAACATTGAAAACTTGAACCCGTTTCTATCACTATTATCTCTCTCTTCCTTCTCCTTCCTCTTCCATTCTCTCACTAACCACCACCGCCTTCACCTGTCACCCCTTTTCTCATTCCCCATTTTCTTGGTTTGATTGAGGAGAGAGAATAAGGCAGATAGGACTCGTACAAGAAGGTAAGGGGTTTGGTTGAGAGAGAGAATTAGGCAGATAGGAGTCGTACAAGAAGGGAATGGCCACGGCCAAGGTCTGATAGGATTGGGTTTGAGGACAATGGGTCAATGGTGGGTAGGCGGTGGTGTTGAACTCTTGAGTGGGTGAGGGGGGAGAGAGAAAGAGAGGGAAATGGCGGAGCAGATGAGAGAGAGTTGAAGGCGATTACCCATTTTCGTTGTGCGTTGTGAGAGCGATGGTTTCCTGAGGTTTCAAGCAAACAATGAACGAAGGGTATCAAACAGAGGAAATGAAGAGAAGAAATGGAACACGAGTTGAAGAGAAAGTAGAGAAAAAAGGAAAACACGAGCTGAGCTGAGCTGAGCTGAGCTGCGGATAAAGTAGAGGAGAGAGATGGACGAGGTGTGGGATTTGTCTCGGTGGCAACTGAGAAAAGATAGCACGCTTTAAAATTTTTTGATCCCAAGTATCAAGAGAGATCCTCTTTTTCACCTTAATTAAACAGAGCTGTTCCATATTTTGAACACTTCCAATTTGTTTTGTATTTTTTTAAAAAAGTTGTTTGATATTTTCAACCGTTACAATTTTTTTTTTTTTTTGAAAAAAAGTTGCCTCTCGTTCTCTCTAAGTGTCTAGGTTGAAAAGATACCGTCAGTCATTTGATATAAATGTGATCACATTTTGTAATTAATCTATAATGTCCGTAAGTAAATTTCTTTTCACCTTTTTATTTTTTATTTTACAAATTTTATTCACATAAAAATTAAGGTGTGCATGCATGGAATTTTACAGCTTAATTTCGAATGAAAACCATTGAAATGGAACTAGGATATGCGTACAATTTTTCGGGGCCTTCATTTTCATTGAGAAATTTATCCAAATAGCATAAGAGATCAACAATTTAATAATCTATATCTTCCGATATAGTTTCTATAGTAAATTACATAGATGTCCCTTATAATTCTCATTATTTAAAACCTACTTATACTTTTATGTTGCTATGTTTTTTTTGCAATTTTTAATGACCAAATTGCCCCTTTTTTGAATTTCAAGATCCGATAATAGACAAGTCCGCAATTGTTTTTTAAAATTGTCAGATTTTCCAAATTAAAGAATGTGAACTTAAAGCTAATATGTATTTTCCAATTTTGAATATTCGAAATATATAGGTAAGTTTTTAGATTGAACAAATTCGGATCTTGAAAGTTCGTATTTTACTAAGAATTATTAAATTTTGGGCTTAATGTTTTGCTTAGAATCCCAAAAAATTGCTTATAAATTTCAAATATTCAAAATCCAAAATGTACATAACCTTAATTTACAATTTTGGATTTTGAAAATCTAAATTTTTTTTAGAAAAAGTTAATTTTGATCACGTCATTTTTTGGATCTTGAAAATCATAAAATAGGCAATTTTGTTATTTCAAAAATTATAAAAAATAAGTATAAACTTAATAATGTAAAAATTGTAAAAAAAAGTAAATAATGTGAATCATATGGGACATATTTACTCTAGTTTCAAAATAGCAATATGAATCATGAGTTGAAATAGTTGCAAATGAATAAAAACACTGCGAATTGTAACGGTCGTATTGACAAAGATAATGTGTTGTGTTGCGGGGATACATTCCCATAATTGCGTCTCCCAGGCATAAAACGATCCACCCATGTAAATGGTGGTCCCTCCAAAAAAGAATTGGGATGGATATAAACGGTGGTCCCTCTAAAAAATATTAAAACCAATCGTTCAATTTTTTTTTTTAAAAATAGTTTTTTAGTTTTTAAAATTTATTTATTTTTACATATTAATGATCTCTATGTTAGAAATTTTATACTGCTTAAAAATTAGAGCCAAAATCTATTTTAAAAATAAATTATTAAAAGCAACCGCATTTCTATATATACGTCTAAAAACTCATATGTGAGTCAGGATATAAGAACCCGCTGATCCACAAATGTCCATCTTTACGACGGATGTTGCCTAAAAGTGCACTAGTTATTATATAGACGGTGCACCCAAATTCTAATAAAACACATCTTAAATTTAAAAGTTCTATTCTATTTTTTTCGTAGTCTTGATCACCTTGGTCTAGATCATGAAACCTTAAAATTTTGGATCTAAAATAAATCTTTAATATAAATTTTAGAGGGAGGGTGCATGTGTACATATCAGTCCTTAATAAATCTTCATTCTTTTGGATTTCAAGATTTTATTTAGGGTGTTGTTTTCGTAAAGTTGCAACCTTACAATCAAATTTAATGTGCACCTTCGAACTTTGTCATGAGATGCAATTTTGGTGTCGAAATTTTTCAAGATCGTGCAAGAATGTTTGAAATTTTTCAAGATCGTGCAAGAATCTATTTTTATTTCTAATTATAAAATTTTAAACTCTAAAAATAGTTCAAATCAAACAGATCTATAAGAGCATGAAAATATTAAAATTTGATGTTTAGATAAGAGTTTGGTTTGTATAAACTTGCAACCTTAAACAATTGAAGCAACATGTGCCTCAAAACTAATGTCATAAGATGCAACTTTGTTGTCGAATTTTTTTCAAATGGTTTGAGAATCTATTTTCATATCTAATTATAAAATTTTAAATTAAAAGAAAATGGTTCAAATCAAGCATATCTATAAATACATGAAAATCTTAAAAATGGACCGTCCAAATAATGTGTTGCGAGATACATTATTTTTAGGACTTAAAAATCTTCTTTTTTCGATTTCTATACATCTCGATGTTGAGACGATCAATTACATGGTTTTCCAACATCAAAAGAGCCCTTACTAATGGATATTTAAGGTGAACCATAACTCTGCAGTTTTAAGGTTGCAATCCTGTATAAACTTTTTTCTTTAGATAATGTGTTGTAAAATGTGTTATGTTTAGTACTTAAAATCTCTTATTTATATATATATATATATATATCTTGATCTCTGGATGGTCAATTAGTTCTTCCCAATGTTTTTATGCGGCCATCACGCATATAGTAGAAATACGGGCTTGACAATAAATATATTTTTTACATATAATTTGATCTTAATTTTTAGAGAATATATAATTTTTAACATGGAGATAATGAATATAGAAAAAAAAAAAAAAAATTAAAAACTATAAATAATAATTATATTAAAAAAATATTTAGACCGTTAGTTACAATTGTTTTTAGTTGGATCACCTATTTGCATCCATCATTAAGATGGATGCTTTATACCTCTGGACCGCATATTGTACAAATGCAGTCCAATCTGCATGAAACATATTCCAAATTATATAGGGCAATGATTTTATGCAACGGTGTATAGTAATATGATACAACAACTTTTAAAAACCATATTATGGCCATTAGTTTGATCCAAATTTTGAAATATAAGCTCTTTTCATTCTAATG
>NW_006498057.1:5085445-5108874 GCF_000471905.2 Amborella trichopoda | reverse complement strand
ATGCACATCACATGTTATAGAGGTAATTTTTATGAGAGAGACGTACGTTAGGTGCAGATAGATTGTAGGAGACAGTGCAAACAGCTTTGTCATGTGCATGAAGAGTAAAACTTGGCTTCAATCCCGAATCTTTACCACTGGTGGCTGTTCGAATATCAAAGCCTTGAACAGTACCATCTTCCAGACTTACCTGCATAAGATCAGACAAGAATCCATAAGCAAAGCTTTTCCACTCACTTTCTCTCTCTCCCCCCATGCCCCCTCTCTAGGAAGCATGTCTTTTATTTACTTGTAACAAATAACAGAGTTTACAAGTGGCCAGCAGAATTCAATTTGTTTCTCATGGCAATTTAGACAATAACCAGCATTACTTTTTTTATAAGCAACAAAAAAATTTACTGCTAAAATAAAACTACAAAGAAACTAAAAAAAACATAAAACAAAGGTCGTGAGACATTGAGACAACATTCAGGATTCCAACACTGAAATTGTGTCAAGGTCAAGTGATTATCGAAGATCCCCTTGTTAGTAAGGGTTTAAGCCCCCAGGTTAGCTCCCCTAAGAATGTGCACAAAGGTCACATTGATATCACCAATACCCTAGCCATGCTACATGGAATAGAGGGCTCTGTAAGGGGCCATCTTATTACATTGAGACGTTCCCCTCCTCCTACTAATCGATCTGTCAGGAGATTCATATGCCTATACGCAATGCATGAGCCTCCGCTAATTCAGAATCACAAAATCCCCCATGGAACCCAATAGCTTTTAAGTTTCATGCTATCTTCATCTCTGAAAACAGTACCTGCAAGTCCTGGATTACCCCATGAACATCCATCAAAATCTAGTTTCATAGTGCTCTCCACTGGAGCAATCCAAACCTGTCCTGGATTGATACCAGGGTGGACCTGATAAGAGGCCAAAATCTCCCACTCTTTGTCCAAGTCAATGGTCTTGAAACTTCGAAATTCAAGTGGAAGCAAAGCCCACGAGAAAACCATAATCCTAGTCCTCTTTCTTGAGAACCACTTCATCTCTCCAAAAAAAATGACCATCACACTCTCTCCAAATGCACCAAATAACAGCCAAAATGCTTAATTGCCAGAGCACCCATCCCCTAGGCAAGATTGCCCATAGAGATAGGTCTGCCAACAGGTCTGAGCTGGCCAGCAGGCTTTCGGGCTCGAAATATTTTTGGGCTAGCTGGGGCCAGCTGTAAATTTTGTGATCCCAAGATATCTAACAGAGAAGGAAAACAATGACTGCAAGCAAGAGGAGCAAAAGTAAGAGAGAGAGAGGGGATGGAGCACCCATAGTGAGAAGGAAAAAAAACTACGTTGGGGCCAAATGATTAACGTATGGTTTGTGTTTTATGGATTTGTACACATAATAAACTACAAAGGACAACTTTGTCACAATTACAAAAAGACTAATCAGTCCTAAAGAGTGACAAAACCATTACTAAAGAAAGAGAGCCCCACATGTGCCTCTGAACAACATATACAAAAATACATGCACTCCCTACACTCCCCCTCTGTGCATGTATGTCATGCATGCCCACTGGCTTGGCCAAAATATCGACTCGTTGATTTTCAGTTCTTGTACATAGAGTGGATATGATCTTGGCTGTCACTTTTCCCTGGTAAAATGACAATCAATCTTGATGAGTTTTGCACTCTCACGGAAGATGAGATTAGTGGCGATAAAGATAGCACCTTGGTTGTGACAGTGCTTAGGTATAGACAATGTGAAGTGGATTCCCATCTCGCTTGGGAGTGCTACAACCATAAAAGCTCACATATTGTTTAGGCCATGGCTTGATATTCTGCATTTTCAATGGATTACATAACTGCATTTTGCCTTTTGCTTTTCTCCAAGTAACTGAATTTACCCCCCACCATGGTGCAGTAGTCAGTAGTCAATCAAAGATCAATTGGGCATCTGGCCAAGTTAGCAACTGCGTAGCCGCATAAATCAATAAAAGACTTATGTTTGCATAAAATTCCTTTATTAGGACTACTCATGAGGTGTCTCAAAATGTGTAACTGCCTCCTAAATGTGAAGATTATGGAGCCTGCCTGAGCTGACCCTACTAACTGTATACGTGATCAGGTCATGTAACAGTCGGACCAATGAGGGGACCAACCACCCTTTGGTACATGCCCACATCAATGAGGACCTCTCCTGAAGTTGTATCCAACTTGATATTAGATCAAGTGGACAAGAAAGAGGTTTAACCATTGTTTTCTCAGTTCCCTGTAATAGATCAGGGGCATAATTACATTGCGAAATAAAAATCCTTTTCTTCAAAGTCACAACTTCTATACCTAGGAAGTACTTCATAGGTCCCAAATCATTGATGTCAAAGTCTTGGTGAAGTGGAGTCTTGAGGAAGGACATGTGGTTCATATCATTCCCTGTCACTTATCATTAGCATAAGAAATAAGGGTAGAGGTCTCATCTTTACAAGAGGGAAAAATCAAAACTGCTCCTGTGAATTATGCCTCTCACAAAACTTGCAGAACATAAGAACCAAATCCCCCTTCACCAACTCCCAAGAATCCTGAAAGAAACTCAAAGTGAAACAATCTCGACATGGTGCCCTGTCATGCCCCATAGAAAAGACCGCTGCTTTTATCTCTTCAAAAAGGACTCCCTGTACCGGCTGCCCCTCCCCCCCCCCCCGCCCCTCTCCTCCCCACAAAGAAAAAAGAAGCCATCAACCCTTGGTCTAGGAAATAACTTCCCCAAGTAAAGTTTCTTTCTAAGTGAAGCCCACAACAGCATGTTCCACCCGTTCCTGAAACACTTCCACGCACAAATGGAGAACACAGACTTAGCCTGCCACCTAGTCAATGCGGAGAGATGGAAAAGAGTTGTATACCAATGTTGATTCCAGACTGTTGGAGCCAAAGAGTTTCCTCCTGCTTGAGAAAAATTTCGTAATCCGCCAAAATACGAACCCTACCACACTTTCATTATAGGGAAGTTCTTTGACATCCTTGAAAAGCTTGCAATGCGGTATTCTTCCTATCCCACAATAATCAAAAGTCACCAGGTTCCACTCCTTTAACATCTCCTTCAAGCTTATTGCATGATTGAGGACCAGCCCATCGAACCTCATGAGAGGAATCCCATGAAGAAGTGGCCATAACCTGAAATCCCCATTCCACATATTCTCAATCCTGAATGGTGCAGGACCAAAATACAAGAGCCAAGTATCAAGCAAAAATGGAAAATGGTCAGATATTGATTTAGGGGAGCTGCAACAGTATTTGAAAAGCTTGCCTATTTCCCTTCAGGCATGAGGCTATGCCCTCCCATTGTCAAGCACTAATTGCCTACTGTTCCCACCATCATTACTAGATCTACCCTTTTCGTTTTTGGAGACAATGACTGACCACTCTTTGAAGTCTTTTGAACACCTCCATTCTTGGTCTCATGCATGAGAACAGGCTTCCACTGCTTCGCTGGTCCTTTGTCTGGGACTCCACTCTATCTTCTAAGCTTCATTTCGGTGTACTCTCCCTGTTCCGCCTTTGCACATTCTGCACAACTAGCTATTCTTTTACTTTGGAGGTTTTTCCCACCACAACGGATGACGAACTACCTTCCTCCATCTATGCCACTTGCCAATGGTCCTCTTTAATTTTTGTTCCTGCCACTCTCCCATTTCTGTCCACAGAGGAAAGAAAATCCAATCGATCAATGAAAAATGTGATGGACTCTGCAATTGCATTGCCTGTTGTAACTTAGATGCACATCCCTGCATCAATCTGTTCACAATACAGGGATCACCAACCCGGTGAAACAAATTGTCAACATCCCATGAAATATTTCATAGATCTCCCAGCACAGGGATGTTTCCCACCTTCATCCTCACCATCCTGGGTTCTCAAGAGACAGACTGATATTTATTTATTTACTTGAAACTGCAGACTCATATTCCAGTACCCATTTTTTAGGGTTAATGGATGTAGATGCTAGGAACCTCCAAGCACCATGACACAACACTTATAGCTTCTCCACTCTCCAGCTGTTTGGAAATAGTAAGAATAGATCCAGACCTGCGACCAGCTGAACTCCATTACGGCCACTGGTCTACCATGTGCCTAGCCCATCTCTCAATCTTCCCTTCATCAGATTGAGTCAGGGCAGGGGCAGATTAAAATCTTCCCAGCAGGCAGGTTTCCAACGTCCCCAACCTTTTTCACATAACCACTACCTTACTGCCATGCTGAAATTCTGTCCAACCTACAGAAATATGGAGCTTTCATTTACTCATTACCGGTTGACCTTCCCAGCTTGATTTCGGAAAAGCCAGTTTTCACCTCCTTAAATGTGAAAGCTCTGGTACTGCATCTCCATGTGTCACCCCACCCATGAACCCTGCTTTCATCCCTTTTCCTGTGGTCACATGTCCTTCTTGCTTCTCCCAACGTTTCTAGACTAGTTTCTCCCTTAACTACGGTGAGAATGGTGGCTCTTGCCACCCCCAACATTGCCCACGATTCTTATTCTTCGAGTTAGTCCTCCATCTTATGTTGTGTCTAATCTGTCTAGATTTGGAAGAATAGGAAATTATGGACACATATTATATAAGTTCCATGATGAGAAGTACTCGGTATTTGAAGAGAAGGGATAGGGAAGATTCCTACTTTTGACTTTCTGGACTGCTCATTTACCCCCATACTTTTAAGCATTGGATGATAGAAGTACAAGACAAGTATTACTATGAGAATCAGGTAAAATAAAAATTATAAAGGAAGAGAATCATGAACCATCAAACATAAACTTAAAATCCAGTAATATACCAATGGCTCAAGTAATTCATTGTTTCATCACGACTATGAAAAAAATTAGACCTCCAAAGCATTAATAACCTCAGTATACACAGGCCTCCTTAGAATGGATGAAAATCTGTTAGCCCAACAGATCTCTAGAAGAAAGGAAAATGATAGCATTTCCAAAGGAAAAGACTTGGTCGAGGACAAGAAGACCAAAGACCACAGAAATAAGGCCGGTCACAGAGATAAGGCCTGCAGAATAATACAAGACGATCCAATTAACACAAAACAACCCTAGGAGAAGATCTGAAACCATACAATTGCAATGATTTGGGGATGTGGATTACACTGTAGATTCCACCTCAAAGATATTTTCCAATCCTCTCCAACATTAACTGGATATGAGTTCCACAGTTTGCCCAAACAAGGTGGTAAAGCCAAAGAACAAAAAAGGGAAGTGCCAACACCCAATTTTAACACATAGATCCCTCCAAAAGGTGCCATTCCAGCCCAAAACCATCACTGAACTCTTCTCCAGATTAGATGTTGGAAAGACACCATAGAATATCAAGATGTATCCTATGATCGCTGCTTCATTCACCAGGCATTACAAAATGTCAACAAATTAAAGACATGACATTGGCTTCCCACCACTCACAACCTTCCAATAGAGTGAAGTCAAGCCTCGATCAATCAAATGATAAATTGAGAAGAAAAATAAGGAGAACCTTCACCAATTGTAAGCAGTAAAGGGAAAAGAGTGTCTCCCTTTCATAAGATCACATCTCCAACTGAAAAAGGGACTTATACAGATCCACTCAATAAGAATTATGCAACAATACACATGACGTTATCTGACTCCTACTTTTACATGTAAGCCCCAAATCTATGAAGTAAAAATCCAGAAATCCTAATATTAATGGTCCTAGTCTAACATAATAACCTCACCTCCCCAATCCCCATACCCACCCAAAAAACAACCAACCAGCCCAATGGCTTGAAACAAAGCATTTAGAGAACTGAATTCCCCATCCGAAATCTGCCCACCATTTGACTAAGAAGGCACTTCAATATGAGATACAAGACTAGAATTTCAATTAGCCTCATGGACAAGACACTAGCAAGGATTTTTATGAATGCTTAGAACCAAAACATAAAGGTCTGAAGTCTTAGAATGTCACCAGCCCCCTTTGGCTTCAGAATGAGATAAAAATATCACCATCCCCTTGTTTTTCCTTCAATTCTTTGATCTTTCTCCTAGTGTCTAAGACTAATTATCACTTGCACATTCTCTAAGAAGTGAAAATTATGATTGTTGCTTACTTGTTTACTAGAAACACAAGGCAATAGATTGAAAGAAAAAAAACACTGCAGTTCCTGTATTAACGGTACATGATTGATTCCAAAGAAAATTCTGAAATACAGAATTTGACTATTTGGCCATTCAAAAATTATAAACCTGCATTTATTATGTATTGAAACCAAATAGAAAAATTTTCAAAGGTACTAAGTCTGATTCTGAAATATGTCTCAAATTCCGGCAGAAAACCTGATAGACCCAATTTATTATTTGATTTATGCATCACAGTGGTCTCCATTCCCATCTAAAGATCAAATTTGAGTAATTATTTTATAACCGTAGAGCAAGAAAAAGATCTTAAACTCTGCAGGTAGGATTCCAACGGATAGGCGCTGCGTTTAGTGGAACAACTAATAAGAAAGGGATTAAATATCTCTGGTTTTAAAATCTAAAACTCAGTAATATGGAGCCGCAAAGACACTTAGAATAAAGGAAAACAGCTAGAAGTTACAATTAGAACCAGAGTTTGGATCCATAGCTGTATGTCCCTAGATTTTCAAACTAAATGATTAAAGACAATTACCACAAATGAGTGCTCTGCATGTGGATCCCAGGCAAGGCTTTCCACATCAGCAGTAACAGACCACCGGATGCCTTCATGTGATGGGGTTCTCATGTCCATCTGTCCACAGGTCAGAAATAAATCCAGCAACCATTAACATGTATACACTATAATTCAAATTTTGGAACAAGAAATTAAAAGCATAGGCATCTTTTTCGTCTTATTGGATGCATTTCCTTTCTGTTTTCCATTTTCACATTTTAATGAACATTAACATGTCCTTCCAAAAAAGGATTTCTTCGGCAACTATAGCATGCATAAGGTTCAAATAAGTGACATATTCTTGTAGTAAATCTCATAAGGATCTACCCAAAATAAAATAAACTAGAACTTACAACTAAACAAAATTGAGTACCAATATCCAGGAAATGTCTCAAGCTCCCAAAGTAATATTTATGACAAATCTAGATTTTGTTCCAAACAAGGAGTAATGTGGTAGATCCACATTGAATAGAGGATTTTCGCAACAGTAGGCAAACCAACATACAATTATTGAAAATAAAACTCTATATGGGTTGCGAATATCATGTTTGACTTCAATATTTCCTACCTATCTCTTAGAAATATGTTTCTAGCTTCTTATGATTCAATTGGATCGATTGGCATACGTAAAATCCACATGGAACCATGTTTAATTCAATAAAGCAAATTATCAGGTCACTTCACCTCTTATGCTTCAGATATATGTAGGTTTGTAGAACAAATTAGCATTTATGTCACGTAATTCCCAATCCAACATTGACTATGCATCATGAGATCGACTATATGAAGGAGCGTAGCCAAACAGATCAAGGGAGAGCAAGATATAGCATTAATCTCAGCCTCTGTGCTTTTAATGCACAAGGCTCTCTCCTTTTTTTGTGTTATACTGCGGTTGTTCACCACATTCGTCATTTTGTTTTCCTAATATAACATCTAAATTTTGTTATTCATTAATCAGACATGTGCTTAAATATTTAATTCATCTCTACATTTAATGTTTCATGGTTTCGTATTATCTCTGCAGTGTACTTAGAGAAGTGGGACAGTCATGGCTCAAATATGATGGGTGCCCAAGGGAAGATCGACCACAAGGGGCATGGGCATCTATTGACAAAGGAATTCATAAAGATCAGTCACAAGGATCATCACACACACTAGAACAGAAAAACAGGTTGAGCTTTTTATGTGGCCTAATGCTAGCCAGTTCCATATCCAATGTCTACAGAAGTTGCACGTGTACGCATAAACAGATTCGCTCTGCAGTCATGCCTGATTGGAAAATTAAATAGGAATCTAAATATAGATAATAGGTGGGTGCAGAGCCATTGAGGAGCTTTCGCTGGGGGTGTTTGAGCCTATGCTCAACTAAGAAGAAGCTTGAAGTTCCACTTTAAGTAGGCGGAAGGTGTGTTGAGTGAAAAGGGTGCAGAAAATTTAGAGCCTTTTCCCAACCATTTGGGGTCGGATACACAAATCTTGGACCGCCATTCTGCTCTATTAAGGGTCATACCTTCAATGACGCCCTAAGTCCCCATATCTTTTCTCACTACTTCCAACCATATTCTTTTGGGCCTACCCCTTGCCCTTTTTCAACCTTCCACTTGAACAAACTCGCACTTCCTAACAAGTGTTGTACTAGTCTAACTCAGTGGGAGTCAAACAAGCAATGCAAATTGAAGAAAGCCATTTATGGCTTGAAACAATCCCCACATCCATGGCTTTAAAAGTTTGTAAAATTGTTATATAGCATATGGGTTTCAATGAAATCATGTGGACCATTCAGTATCTATTCCAAGGCAATCCACATGCACAATTGCCTTGGTGGATTATGTTAATGATCATTATAGGGAGTGATCAGAGAGGATGGAGTGAAGTTAAGGGCTACGTGCAGCAATATGTTTAGGAAAAGGATTTAGGCTAAGGTATTTTCTTGGAATTAATGTAGGCCAGTCTAAGAATGGTATTAATCTTTCTTTCTCTAAGGAAGTATGTAACTGATTTGCCATTAGAAACTTGGATGCTTGGTGCTAAGTCAGTTGATACACCTACTCATCCAAATATTAAATTATCAAAGGTTCAAGGAGAGTTGTTTGAGGATCCAGGCAGGTGCAGAAGACTTGTAGGTAGATTTATCTACAGCACGATCACTCGACCAGATATAGCCTTCGTAATCAGTGTAGTAAGTCAGTTCATGCATCCCCCAGGACACCACACTAGGATGCTGTGGAAAGAATCTTGACATATCTTAAGGAGGATCCAGGTCAAGGATCATTTACATGCAGAAAAGACATTTCAGCATCAATAACTATTCGGATGCCGATTATCTAGATCTCCATCAGACAAAAGATCTACTACTTGCCACTGTACTTTTGTTAGAGGAAATTTGCTAACATGGACAAGTAAAAAAAATAGAATATCGTAGCTAGGTCTAGCGCAGAGGCTCAATACAAAGAAATGGATCACACCACTAAGTTAATGTGGCTGAATACTTTGATGAAAGAAATAGGATTCACAATTATTGCACCGATGAAGATGTTTTCTGACAATCAAGCAGAATTCCATATAGCTAGCAACACAATCTTCCATGAGAGAACAAAGCATATTAAAGTAGATGGTCATTTTATTCGGGAAAAAGAAGCAAATATTTATCTACTCCATCTGTGAAGTTGAAAGATTAGTTGACTGATATATTCAACAAAGCTCTTGGTCGTAATTAGATCAGATTTGTAATTAGATCAGATTTGTTCGAACTGGGCATGGGTGACATTTATGCTCCAACTTGAGCGAGAGATTTAAAGATTAATTATTTTAGCTATGTATCTTGTTTATGAGTGAATAGGCCATTTATGTCCTTTACTATACTTTGGGTGCACCATTGACAAATGTAACATGCAATGTAAAAATATTGTGCATTCTTTACAAAATGAGGCCCTTTACACTACAGGTCCAGGTACACAACTACAACTAACTCTTCTCTAACACCATTTCTCACTTAGGTGTCAGCAACTTCACTGAGACCTTCCATATGTGATGGAAATAGGCCCTCAGGTTGTTCACAAAATTGAAAATTTCTACAAATATGTTTTCAAATTTCCAAGGGTGTTACTAGCCTCTAAGCTACCAATTCCCTAAGAAACTACATTGAGCAAGTCTCCTTCTATCTCTTGCATACTCCAGCGTGGTTTTAGATATATTGAACTAGTGACATTTAGTGAATGGAAGATCAATGTTGGTTTCACATCTACAGGCAAAATATGCAACTTTCTGGAAATTAGTAATGGCAGGGGATACATTTTATTTTGGCCCTTTGAAATATATAAGAGGAAGTTCAAACTATTGGATTAAAGGAGATTAGACAAGGGTAGATTGGATATGGGGCAAAGGTATTGTAGAATGGGGCTTGTGGCAAACGGGACAAAGGCAGCATTCACATTATCATGAAGGGATGAGGTGAGTTTCAGAGAAGTTCAAGTGGGCAGGAAAGAGGAATTCGAAGAAGGTTACAAGGAGACCAGGATAATTCTCAATGGAGGAAAGCACAAGAAACAGGTAAGGAAAGAGAAGATACTCATGAATCTACGGACCGGCATTTCAATGGGGAGGCCATTATAGAATGACAGTTATTTCATTAGGCTAAGCAGGGACCTGGGCATCGTTCCATTGCTTTGACACTATACTCTAGTAGAGGACTCTCATAATCTAGGTTTCCATGACTATTCCCTTGTCCAACTGGTAGGACAAAAACAACGTAAATTCCATAGTGACACTAATAGGGCAGAGCAAACTAATCTTGGTTCAATTCTCAACCGCAATAACTAGAAACAATAGGAGAAAGGCACTACTACATGAGCTTTCTATGAACAATATCAAATATTCTGTTTCTCCCGCACAATGCTCTCAATGAATACCTAAATTAATAAGCACAATATCTTCCAATAATCATTATGATGTTGCTAGCAAATGTACATATCCTACTTTGAGTCATGAGGATGAAAATATGGGATAATATACATGTAAATTTGTAATAAAGTATGCTTCTTACCATAACCACAGAATGGTCAAAAGATCCACTCAAAAGGACAGTCGCCTGTTGTCGGTTCCACGCCACAGCTTGAACCTGCAACACAATATATGGTGGAAGTAGTAAACTTATTTTCCAATGATAAGTGAAGGCAACAAGTTTCATCAGAAGGGCAGATACTTAAAGTTATCTAGAGGGATCATCAGATATTAAATATCTGATGGCTACCGTAGCCAATTTGCAAGCATTCACTCTCCATAACTAATCGAAAGCTTACATATAAGTAGTCAATCCATCACAAATCATAAAAACAAGATAATTAGTCCAAAGATTAGGTTATGTACTTCCATTTTTACTAATCATATGATAATCGTTTTGAATTTTTTACTTTTTATCTTTTACATTTTTTTGTTAATTCTTTCTACTATTCTTTCACGAAGTGTACAATAAATGCATTATAGAAACTCAATTTAAGGGAACAAAAAAGATATTAACATCAAAATAGGCTTCCTTATGAAAAATGCTCAAGGAGGCTGAAGTGGCCTCCTAGGTGGCCAGGGGCCCAAACGGTAGGCAGGAGCCCAAATTGGTCTTCCTTTTTTTTTGTTTGTTGGAGGGGGGAGGTGGGGACATTCTCTCCCTTTTATGGTTTTGATGTGTATAGAAAATTAATACTAATGCCAGGCAATGTGTAGTTTATAAAAAAAAGTAATATTAATATTGTGGCTAGGTGCATGTGTTATTGTGTAAATGTGCCACAAGTGTGCTTTTTTAAGAACCATACCCTTTCTCTTCTAAAAATTAAAGAAAGGTATTTACCAAATAAACGAAGGATATTTTACTTTTTAAGAACTGTGCCAAGTACTTTTTTAATGAACCAAGATTAAAGAAAAGTACTTTACTAAATAAAAGAAAAGGATACCTTTTTCTTTAAACTGTACCAGGTACTTAAATTCTTTTCATGAACAAAAGTACAACTCCAATAAAAGCTCCCTCCATCTCTAAAGACCACATTCCAAAAACCCATACACTCTATTCCCAAAATTGAAAAAGGATACTTTTTCTCTCTAAAATAAATGGATAGAAGTACAAAATATAAAAAAACTATCCATATACCTGATTTTCTCTCACTAAATAAAAGAAAAAATTTAAGGAGGTGGCAAGAAAAAAATTTAGGAGGAGGCACCAGGTGGACACCTTGAACAAGCGCACCTGGACACATACACACACCTCACCCCCCCCCCCCTGGCCTAGGCGATTGTCAGCCTGGCCACCTAGGCAGCGGGGGGCGACTTTTTAAACCTTGCTTATAAACATGTGAAGAAAAATAATTCTAGTGTCCAATAAGGCCCCTATTTCTGGATGAGAAGTATCACAACTAACTCCAGGGATCACAACCAAAAAGCCCCTTCATAAGAAGGTCAGTGAAGGAAACCATAATGATCTTCAGTTTAATAAGAATAGCAATGGCTTTTGCATCCATGGCTTGAAATAGTGAATGCCTGATTGACTGGTTCAAACCATAGTTACTGGGATATCCCAACTAAGGTGGCGATCCCACTCCAAAATCACGATGAGGTGTTCCCAAGGTTGAAAAAGTTGGCCGCCCGACCACCTAGGCGGCCAAGCTGACAATCTGCCTAGGCTATGGGTACAGGCGGACTTGTTCAAGGCGGCCGCCTAAGTGGGCTCAAAGCGGGCGCCTAGGCAGGTCTAGGCACCCGCCTGGTGCCACCTCCGTAAAAAATATTTCCTTTTATTTAGTGAGGGAGAATTAGGTCCATGAGTCATTTGTCTTCTCTCAAGGGGGGGACCATTCGAATGATGATGAGAAAGGAGGCATCACACTAAAGCTTTCAGGATGACATGTCATGCAATTAATGGCTAGTTGTATGGCGGGGTGGTGAGCTTCGGGGGCTGGTGTTGGAGTTAGTGCGTGAGATGGGAGTGTGTCAGGTAGGATATTGTGCCTGGTACAAGATTAATTAATGCTGAGCCAGGTTTTCATCAATTATGGGTGGTGGGGTTAAGGGTCAGGTGGCTCGAAGGTGGTTTACTTGAAGCAATGAGGTATAGAGCACAGTTTTCGAGTAGGCTCAGGAGGCGGACGCTTGGGTATTGAAGGGATAGTTGTTCTTTAAGGAGGGATGGTGATGGGCAGCCTTCGTCAAATCGTTGAGGGCTTCATTTATGCTTACCTTGGCAGGGTTAGGGCTGCAATGATGATGGGTGGCATTCAAGATTTGCATTGATGAGTAGGAGCTAGAACCTTGAGAAACATGGATATCCTTTTTGTTGCCACATGGAGTTCTGCCCAGGGAGAGGATCTTTTCGCATGCTTCGGAGTGGTGAGGCTCTCCAAGCCGAGGGCTCTGGAGCATGACTTAGGGTGTATTCCTGATAATCTTCCTGCCTCAATTTATTGCTCATGTTTTTCTTACTGATCAATATGGTCCAGCAGCTATTGTGGTGCCGGGTTACACCTTCTAAGATTTTGAGATTCACAGTGGCTCTCATGGCGGCTAAACTCGCCTGGTATCTCCCAAAGTGCAAATAACTATATTTTGCAGCCTCTGGAATGGATTACAATGGAGGTAGGTATGTTTGAGGGTTTGGACGACTCGATAAGAACAGTAACTCAACCCATGGGGTAAACGCCGAAGGATTTCCAGTGGACTGCAATGAAGCGTTCATAGTAGGCACCAATCTCCTTGAAGACTTCTTGACTCCAGAGATGAACTGGGATTCCCTTAGCAGTGATCCAAAAATTTTTTTTTTTTTTTAATAGCTCCAATAGCCTCCAACCATTTTTTTTGAGATGAAGCAAGTCTCCTCTGAAGTCTGAAGTACAAATTGGGAGAAGACCGGGCTTTGAGGCTCACAACGGTGGAAGGGAATGAGAGTAGAAATCTGCCACTTAGTAGAGGTGTAAAGTGGATGGGCCCTGAATGAATTATAGACTCCATACATTTTTTGATGCCCTTAAGGTCATCCCTTTGGGGAAAGAACTGATCCACCAGAGGGTTTTGCAGAAAGGACAGACGTTCTTCGAGCTCCATGTTCTGGCCCAACCAGATCTGAGCTTGTTGGCTTCAGCTTGTAAACATTGCCCTGACAGAGGCCATAACTCTAAAGGACGCTTGACTTCTGTTGTGGAATGTACAAACCCCCTCCATTCTGGTACTGTATTTTAGGCCTGAGTGTGTTGAAGGGTTTGGTCTTCCCGAGGTTGTTATGCATGGGTTGAAGGGAGGCAACGAAGAAATATGAAGTGGCTTTCTCTGGGGCTCAAGGGTTAATTAAAGGGAAAATTTTGTATTGGCCCCTCAAATTTCATAATAAGCTCTCCCTTATTTTTCTTATCACACAACATTATGTTTGTAAGTATGTATTATCCCCCCACCCCCCTTTTTACCTCACTAACTGCCACAAAGAGTATTTTTGCCTCAATAACTCCCCTTCCCCATCTCTTATATTTTTGAGGGACAAGAAATAGAACGAGGATTGGGAAAAGTTGGCATATTTTGTTTGGGGTAGTTATTGGGGCAAAAATAACAAAGGAAGCGCAGAGAAATGAGGAGATGATGGGATGATATATACTTCCACAAGATAATGTCGCCCAATAGAAAAAATGAGAGGTTATTATGAAATTGAATTTCTTTCAGGGGTCTGTACAAAATTTTCCCTTAATTAAATGGGTGCAGTTGTAACAGAGCGGTGGCGGTTGCGGTTGTGTGCATTGGATAAAACACTTATAAGACTGAGCTTCCATTACTGCCATTAACTGGACTTCTCTGGAACAAATTAAACCAGTACGAGACAATTTTAGATAGGGGGATAGACAATGGTAGGAGGGTTGGTTGACCTCCCTCTCTCTGTAAGGTAAGGAGAGAGGGGGGAAGAAGCTGCTTGTGTTGGGGAAGTTATAGTGAGGTTCACCGGCTAGCTAAAGAAAGGACAGCTAAGGGGGAGGGAAAAAGGAAGGGGAAGGAGGAAGAGGACTGGTTTATGGCTACTTGGCCCTTAATATTTAGATCAAATGATTTCACAGTTTCTCATTGCCAAGGAACTAACTTCCTCCCAAATTTCTTCTCATTGAGAGTATTTTCCAAATCTTAAACAAACTCAAAGACAAGAGTTTTATGTACAATTAAATTGAACAACATATGGTTTTTTTTGTAAAAAAAAATAGTCTTGTTTTATTAAAATTGAACAACATATGGTTTTTTTTTTTTAAATTGTCTTGTTTTATTAAAATTGAACAAAATAAAGTTAAGCCTCTATGTTGCAAATTAAAGCAAATCCAATGTTGTTTCAATGAATGCCTCTAATAGGACGTGTCATTATGCAGCATAAAAGCATCCAAATCAGTTTCTCATTTCAACTTTAGGTTGTTCAATAAATTATGGTAAATAGACTCCAAAGCTAAGCATGCTAGTACAAGATCAATACTGGGATCAGTGACCCCTAGTTAAGTCCTTGCACTACAATCACATTTACCAAGTAAAAGAAATTGAAAAGTGATATATTTATTCTTCACTTTTCACAATTTGCAAACCACGTTTTCTCATAAATGAATGATTTCCGCTTCACCAGATTTAGATCAGCGTTTCAGTTTCTTACATTTCTTTGTTCCTTTTCCTTCAGAGGTGCACAAATCACCATATCATCTTCATGTTATGTCTGGTACCCATTCTCATGCCTTTGAAAGAAAATAACAGATCTCCTGTTTTTTCTTGGCTGAATAACAGATCTCACATTCTATAAACCACATGTCCTAAAAGTTGCTGAACTTGGGAACGAGGTAACTTAACAATATTTAATGAACCACAGTAACTTTAAACAAGCAATAACACAGTTCAATGTGAGGCCTTTAAGCGCATTAGTAACCGTATATCTAAATGCAAACAAAGCATTTCAAATTGGCAGAAAGTCATCTTAATCCCAGTCCAAAATCACATAGCACTCCAAGTGAGTCATGCAAGAAAACAAAGATTGAAAGAGTAATCCTTTAAGTAGAAAGAAATGTCAAAATAGGCATCAATCACATTAAAATGGTCATAAATGTGTCTACCTTATCAGTATGATGTAGCATTGTGTGTTCGCATTTCCCAGCAACTATATCCCAAACCTTGACAGACTTATCAGCACTCGCACTAGCTAGAACATTCCTGAGTATTGCCGGCTTCATTATTTAACAGTGGCTATAAAAAGTTTTCTTAATCATTTATGATTTTATGATTTGGTACAAAAATCTACAATTGAATAAATCAAACACGAGACAAGGACTTACCTGAATTCTTTGTTCCATGCTAAACCAAGAACAGCATCCGTATGACTCCCCTCTTTGTACTGCAACATCAAATGAACAAAGTAGGAAAGGATGACCGAAAAGAAGACTATATTTAGTGAGTATCCATTTTCTGCCATGACAATGAATGAACTAGAAACAAAGTAAAAATAAGGACTTGTTTAGGTGTACTCATTATCACTAATAATTCACAATTTCAATATATTTATATCTAGATAAGGCTTCAAAAAATAAAAATAAAAATAAAATTGATCTTGATAATGAATATAATTTGTTGTTTGATAATCCATCATAAAATTATATGAGATTAACTCACACAGTTTTACATATAGGTTTATCTTTTTTAAAAGATGCTTTAACTTAACTCAGTTTAATTTGCAGAAAATCACTTGTTTTCATCAAGAAATAGCTAAAAAACGCTGAAAACTGCCAAGAAAGTTAGAAGTTTTGGGCTAGGGTACCAAACAAGGATTTAATAATACACACAGTTAACACTTTCAAAAAGAAAATAATACACAATAATTGAATAATAAAATATATAAATAGGGTATGTACAACAGCTAACAAAATAATAATATGCAAAGCATATTAATTTTTGATAAGATAATCTACTCATGATAAAATTAGCAGTCATCCAAACAGGTCCTAAAAGGACGAGTTATACCACTGATTAAAACTTCGTTACTTGGACTCGGATTCACCCAAGTGACTCGAATTGGCAAGGTGCCGGGTACCGGATCTACTTTATATTATTTACAGAGACTCACCCAACATACATGATCATTTCATGCTCACATGCATAGACATATGACACTTCAATCACACTTCTGATATCAGAACTAGCAGCTGCTTCCAATGCCAAATGTTCATTTTAATCCAAAATATCTAAATCAAGATGACGAGCACGTCTTCCAGGATTTCAACTCAGATATACGATAAACGGCAAATATATGTAACAGACAAATGAAAACTTGGGGAACAATTTGCTAATAACCAAAAACACTCTCCTTACGTGGATTATAAAGACAAAGCTTCATAACCCAGCATATAGTAAAACCATCAAACAATACGAAGATAAGATCTATAGTTTGTTTAGTACAAATTACCCATTTTACACAATTATAAAATAAGGAAAAAGTGATTTCGAGAAAATTTGAATAGATAAAATTTGAGCAAACAAACAGAGAGAGGAAGAATAAGAATAACATAGAAACCCATTCTTAAATAAGACTGTTAACAACATTTTCCAATATGAGCAAGAAACAGGTAAAGAATAAGCACATAAACATAAGTTCCATCAAGGCACAGATGTAGAATCCAAAGGAAAGTCAAAAGTCCACGCCAAAACCAACAAACTAACAAACCTTTTTTCCCTTGCGCTTTCCTCCCAATATCATAAATGGCTTAACCTCATCGAGCTGCAAAGAAAATCCCACAAAACATGACAAATAAGTGATGGAACAAACCTTCAATGTGGTGTCATTTGCAGTAATGTGGTGTCATGTGCAGTAAGATGTTGATACAAAAATAAAAGAGAAAAGTTTCAAAATTCATCAGGTAAGATACTAATCCAATAACAAACATGACAAATAAGTGATGGAACAAACCTTCAATGTAATAAGTGATGGAACAAACCTTCAATGTGCAATAAGATGTTGATATCAAAATAAAAGAGAAAAGTTTCAAAATTCATCAGGTAAAATATTAATACAATAACAGGGAGATAGCAGTCCACATACAACATCTAGATCCCATATCTCAATCTCCGGTTCCATTGATCCCACAGCTATAAAATTTCCTGCCAACAAACCATTCTCAATAAAGTAAACAAACAGGTTAAATATAATCAATAAAGTAAACAAACAGGTTAAATATAATTCAAGTAATTACTAGGAAAAGATACACGGCCAGTTCAGATACTCCTAGAGGAAAGATGCCTTAGCAATCTTGCCATCCATCCAAATAAAAAAGAAAACCTAAACTGCAGAGAACTGCTCTTCTTTTTTTTTCCTGTGTGGTAAGTGCTCAATAGACAATTGCAGGAGGCATGGATCCCATATGCAGCATACAATTTGTGTTGGAAGAAAAATGATATGATATCAACTACAAATCTGCATATAAAATTCTTGACAAAATATAAAGAATGGAAATATAGAATAGAGCAATTCACATGTGAGAATTAAAATGCAAACAGGAGAAATAATAAAAGCAATAATACAATCTCTCACTAGAATAGAAAGATAATAGAAATACCCCTTGCACATGTGTGTGTCACATGTCAACCATAAGTTACATACTAAAGGAACTTTCCTTAAATGTATGTGTCACATGTCAACCATAAGTTATATACTAAAGGAACTTTCCTTATATTACAGGCGATCTCTTTCTAAGAAATTTTTTAAGGAATAGGAAAAAAGCATTGTTTGAAGTAATAAACATCGACCTACTTTTATCAAAAATTTTAAGGAACGTTTATCAAATTTTATGAAATTGTTTAAGGAACAGAAAAAAGAGTAATAAACATCGTCCTACCTTTATCTCCACCTTTAAGGTTACAATCAAGCCATTCAGTGCAAAGAGGAAAAGCCGGAAGTATGATATCATGATGAACATACAGATTTGCCTCATTATCCACACTATCCTCCTCATATATATGAACCTGAAAACTCGATAACAAAGATTTGAATCTTAGTTTTTGTCCATGTAGGAGAAGAAGAAGTGAGTGTTAAGGCTTTGCATGATACTGCCATTCTAAACATAAATTTAGAAGAAGTGAGCGTTAAGGCTCTGGATATAAGTTTAATACAATAACATATGACATTTTTTTTCAATTCATCAAATTCATCGACATATACCTCGAGGTGGCTAACATCATCCTCATTACATGCACATATAATTATTGCATCCGTAGGCTCTATCCGCATGTCCTCAATTTCTTCATCGTCATCCTAATACAAACGACCAATGCACACAGATGAAAAATTCGTTATGCTACTAAATGATGCTAAATAAAAAATTAAAAGAAAAAAGGGAACAAGAACAATATCGAAGATATGATTGGAGGAATATCCAAAAAAAAAAAAACAAGACTCACATCCTTATCCTTCAAATAAGGATCATTGCTAGGATCGATGATATCACGAAGTGATCCAGAACCAAAAAAATCAATGCCTGAAAATTTAGCAAGTACTAGAACCCTGTTAAGTACCAAATCCAATTGTGCAAAATCAAACATTAATTTTTTTGTAGTGAAATTGTATGTGCAAAATCAAACTTTAATTTTTTGTAGTGAAATTGTATGAGTATGGACAAATTTTTTGTAGTGAAATTGTATGGGCATGGACAAATGACAGATTGTGTTTATCAATGGGAGTTTTTCTCATAAAGAGTTACCCTCATCTTCATCATCATAGTGATCCATGTCGAGCTCGAGAAGGCCACCGGTTATATCCTGAACTTTTGATGTCCCAGTTCTATCCCCCGAATTCCTGCCGATGGCATCTGCTGCAACCAATGCAGCAGTCACTTCATCAAGAGGGCCCTCATTACTGAGAGCCATATCATCATCTCCTTCATCCTTGCTGTTTCCACTTGTTAAAGGCACAAGTAAATGTCATTTCTTGTTCAATAAGTTTAAGATGTTCAATCAGCGATTGCTCTTTTGGTACATCGCTTTCATTGTACAATTCAATTTGACTTGCATGACATGAATAATGCATTTCCATTGGTAAATTGGCAGATGCTGGAAGATGCTGAGTATATGGGTCATGTTAGTTGAAATGCAAAGACAAATGTGCTGGTTTTGAGTATTACCCACACCAATCTTCACACACTTATTTGGAGATATATAGTCACGGAAATGGGAGGTCAGAAAAGAATATTTGTGTGTAGATAGATACTTTCAAAAGTAAGGTTATGAAACTAGTGCCATAAACATTATTTGACAACGTTAAATATCTTGTCAACAAAATAATCAAAATGATCTATAATAGATATACTAGGTTAAATATCTTGTGAATGAATGTTCACAAGAGAGTCATATGATTCAATCACCATAGGCTTATGATTGGAACCAAACTTCCACAGGTTCAGTTCCAATTATCATTCGTACATCTATATCAAATAATTCAATGACATATTTATGGCTGGAACCCAACTTCTACAGGTTCAGTTCCAATTATCATTCTTACATCTATATCAAATAATTTAATGACATATTTATGGCTGCTAGCAGAAGCCTTCAACTATATAACTAATCAAGTCTCAAGACACTCTATAAGAACAAGAGCGTCTACCCTATGAGATCAAGAATGTTCTAGAACGAAAATCAAAAAGAGCCATCACTGCTTATCAGAAAAAGAAATATTTAATAAAAAGTATTCAATTCATCATAACTGATGGATACATTAAAGGGAAAAGAATCACAGAGAAAGAAGAAGTACGGTTTAGATTATAAGTAGACTGTTACTCCGTAGAAACCTCTAAATTTACTTTTCTACCTCAGACACAATAAGACCACAGCCATGGATATCTCAATGATAAGGACAAATACCTCAGACACAATAAGACCACGGCCATGGATATCTCAATGATAAGGACAAATTAAGCCTAGCACGATTGTACAATCCATCAAGCTCATATCTTCTTAGAATTCATATTAAGCTTATTATCCGAGCAACATGAGCACTCAGCAATGCTAGTGATTAGTGTACCTAATGGATAAAAAAATGATGAGATAGATGATGAGATAGACAAAAATGATACACATTGATCGAGATAGACCAATAGACAAATGATGAGATAGATGATGAGATAGACAAAAATGATACATATTGATCGAGATAGACCAATAGATAGATAGTTAGAAAAAGGATCAAATTCTGAATGTTTAAGAGATCAAATTTACCTATTTTTTAATGTTTTTGACTTTAAGAGTTCTTCAATTTCATCCAGTGATGGTAATGGGGCAGTGTCTGGAAGAACCTTTGCCACCCCTTTAGGAACCCAAGACAGGGCTGAAATCATCTTTATTTGCCTACAACATGCCATTTGAAACAAGTGGAAATACTATATGAGAACCAGTGCAAACAAGTGGAAATACTATATGAGAACCAGTGCAAAGAATAAAATATAGTGGAACCTCTCTATCACACTCACACAGATACAGAACAAACAGGAAACAAAACCTCTCTCACACATAGAAACAAACAGAAACTAACAGGAAACAAAACCGATAGAATATCAAAATCAGGAAGGTCCAAACAATAACTGAGTCATTGATAAATTGTGAAAAGAAGAAGTCAATTTTCTGGTGATATTTACATAAATGAATATATTTGTCTCCTCAAAAAATTTTAAAAACAAAAAAGTTTAATTGACAAAAATCTGAGCCACAAAAATGACCAATAAAGCTTACCCAAAAAAAATAAAAGAGGAAGCCTCTGAAACTATCGTTTTCCAGAGAAATGGAGGTCTACAAGCAAGTGATGCAACCTTAATTTTTCTGGGGTTTCTATTTAGGGATTCGTTAAAGCTTGCCCACAGAGAAGGAAGAAGACAAACACTCAGTTCTACGTGTTCTAGACTGGGCCAATAACCATGAAAGTATGAACGGTAGATGTAGTTCAGCGAAGCTTAAGAAGCTCCGAGAGAGAAGCTCGGAGCTTGAGAGACAGAGATTTGAGACAGGGAAGAAGCAAGCTTTGATAGTGAGGGAGAGAGAGTGAAGCTTATAGAGTTTGGAAAAGGGAAAATCAATACTTTTATCATACCCTAGTTCTAAGCTCTCTGCCCACTCTCTCTCTTTCTCTCTCTATCCACCCCATAACAAAAAGACAGAAAATGTGAGCTTACAAAATCGGAGTTTTGATCATAAATAAAAGAAAAAATTTATATAACGTTGCAATTTAAAAATATAGAATTACAAATGCATTTCAAAAATCCATTGGAAAAAGTTGTTTAATGTTGAAAAAACCTCTAATTGATCTCTACCGTCTTCTTTTTCTACCCTTTCTCACTACCTGCCCTCTCTCTCTTTTATTCTCTATCCACCCAAAAAAAAAAGAGACGCAAATTGAGTTTTGATCATAAATAAAGTTTATATAATGTTGCAACAGTAAAATATAAAATTATAAATGCACCTCAAAAATCCATTAGAAAAAGTTGTTTGACTGATGAAAAAAACATCTAATTGATCATCTCGACTTCAAGATGTATGAATAATGAATATGAATAAAAAAAAAAGATTTTTGAATCCCATAAATAGTGCATCTTGCAATATATTATCTAGACAATCCATTTTCAAGATTTTCATATATTTGTAGATCTATTTGATTTTAACCATTTTGAAATTCTAAATTTTATAATTAGATATGACAATAAATTTTGAGATAATCTTAATAAAAAAATTTACCAAAATTATATCTTAAAATAAAATTTGGAAGTACGCTTTAATTAGATTGCTTAAGGTTGCAACTCATAGAAGCCCCACCCTAAAATAAAACAACATTGCAACTTATAGAAATCCCGCCCTAAAATAAAACAAGAAGGTTGCAACTTATAGAAGCCCCACCCCAAAATAAAACAACAAATTATAGAAGTCCCACCCTAAAACAAAACAACAAGGTTGCAACTTATAAAAATCCCACCCTAAAATAAAACAACAACTTATAGAAGTCCCACCCCAAAATAAAATAAAACAACAAGGTTGTAACTTATAGAAATCCCACCCTAAAATAAAACAACAAGGTTGCAACTTATAGAAGCCCATCCTAAAATAAAACTAACTTATAGAATGCCCACCCTAAAATAAAACAACCACGTTGCAACTTATAGAAGGGGGAATTTGGCTCAAATTTGGCATTATCAAATCAGAGAACCATAAAAGCAACAGAATTTGTGATCACAAAGCTTAAAATCTATTTACTTCCTAAAAAGTGATGAAAATCATAAAAAGGCAGAGAATTAAAGTGATGAAAATCATAAAAAGGCAGATCAGAGTTTACAATTACTTTCATTAACCTAAAAAAATACCATAAGAGGTACGAAAACCACCATAAAAGGGATAAGAAGATAAATAAGAGAGTACAAAGTCCAACAGTGTGTTCACCAATTCGTTGCTGCTTCTCTCTGAAACAAGAAAGTGCCCTCGGCTCCCTCTGAAATAAACAAATTTAGTGCTTTCTTTTTCTTTTTCTATTTTGCGATAGAAGTTTCTTCTTCTTCTTTTTCTCCTTCTTTCGTACAACTTTATCGAGTGAGAGAGAGAGATTATCAATAAATCAGCTCACCATGAAATCAGAAACTAATCATTTTTATTTTAAAAAGTCGAATAAAAAAATTGGATAAAAAATATGGATCGACATAAATACTTAATGTAAAGAGATCGTGAATATTTCGGACTAGACT
>NW_006498057.1:5060181-5070427 GCF_000471905.2 Amborella trichopoda | reverse complement strand
CTCTCTCTCTCTCTCTCTCTCTCTTACATTTGTAACATGCCGGGGTTTCAAGGCTTTGTAATTGATTGCCGGCTCTCCTTTTTGCCCGAGGATCATCGCCTGCCGCTCTCTCATACCTTTCTTTTGCTTGATCAACGCGTTCCTGGTATTTTTCCTCCTTCAATTTACACATTTTAAGCGTTTTTTGCCCTTTTTTGTTGCATCTGGTGAGATTTTGCCATTCTATTTCTTTTGAGCTTGCATTTTGATATTTGGATATATTTTGAGGGTCTTCTTTGATTCTTGTTGGCTTTGTGGGATTCTTTTAGGATTTTGTGGATGTTTTATGAGCTTTGGAGCTGCATTTGGCTTCTTTGAAGCATTTCATGGATGTGTATATTATTTTTCTGATGTTTGTAATTTGTATTGTTTGTTGGTTATTTAGCCTTCATTCGATTTCTTCATGTTTCTCAAGCTCAAGTTTAATGGTTTAAATGATTTTATTTTAAAAAAATTAGGGTGTTTCAATTAGGGATTTCCTATTGGCTTTCAAGTTGATAAATTTTGTAGGCAATTTTGGTGGTTTGGTGTTAAATGTGGATGTTCATGGGGATTCCCATTTAATCTTGATACCTGTTCTTAAATTGTTAAACACTCGGTCCCTTCCTCTTTTTTTTTCTTGATCTTTTCCTTTGTTGGCATTGATATGTGGTGGCTGATTTAAATTGTTGGGTCCATGGTTTTTTGGGGTTTCCTTTGGTAAATTACATCTCTCCCCCTAATGGTTGGAGCTACTTTAAGTTTTTTGAATGCACCGTGGATTTTTTTAGAGTCCTTTTAGTCTGTGAAGTTCAATTTTTGGGGTTTCTGTATGACATTCAGAACTGCATGGCGTATTTCGTTTGAAGTATTTGTGGAGGTATGGCATCTTCTTTTTGCGCTTTGTTGATATTTAGTTTTTTGAATGTTTGAATGATTTGCTGTGGCTCTGGATGAGTTCGTGAAATTTTCATTGGTTTTTGGTATGAGAAATTAAGGATTCTGTGAGCCAGGGATTCTCTTAATTTGTGCTGTTGTGATGCTTTGTTGAGAATGGGCTCTAGGCAAAGGTGCTCAGGGTGGTAGGTGCCACTGTGATCTCTAGTGTTCCATTCTCACCTGGTCCCAACTCCCAAGTTGGCATTTAAAAAAAAGAGAAATTGTGATTTTCTGTTCGGTTCCTCAATATTACTAGGTTTGCATGCTTATAGAAATTACTATCGGCATCTAAGGGTTTGGAAGTCGTGTTATGTTGAATCTTTTCTGCCTCTTTGTGATTTTAGGATGGAGTTTTTGGGTTTTTGATCTAA
This sequence comes from Amborella trichopoda, assembly GCF_000471905.2. The sequence goes on along the minus strand of NW_006498057.1, from coordinate 5,069,099 downwards.
ATCCAAAGGAGGCTTGGTTTCGCTACATGGGTTGTAGGTGTTCTTTTTAGCATTCAGTTCTGGGAAGCTATAGTTGGTTGGGTTTTTCGTATTTATGGAAGTTGCGTGTCATATTAAAGTGAACATGTCAAGTTATCCATTTGTGCAGGTTGTAAATAATTTTTGTTGCATGTTTTGTTTCACTGAGTGTTTAGGGTTTTACTTATTTTGAAACATATGGTTAAATGATTGGATTGTCTACTGGTTGCATCTGCCTTCTTATCAACACTATGTCGATGCTTTGTTGCTGTAGGGTTGCATAGGGTTATCTTACTCCGATTTTGTCAGCCCATGCAAACTTAGTAATTTTATTTACGTATTGTTATATCATTTGGGCAGTACCCACAAGCCAACAAAGAGTCACCTGCTACTTAGCAGTTGTTCTCCTGCCTTGCATGCTAAACTGACCCCAGTTTGTTATTGAGTATTCCTTATTTATTTTAGGCTTTTGCTTTTGTTTGTAGGCATTTTTTGTGGTTATCACCAATATGCATAAGAAGGTAATCCAGTGAATGATGGCTCACTGACGGGGCGTTCTATTTGAGCTTGTCACTTTGTGGGATCATTTCAGTTGGGTTGTCAGTCAAAGTCTCCTAGTTGCTCTGATGTAATGCTGCTCATTTGTCCCAAAACAGCATTTTGAAGTTTTGAAACCTTCTTTGTTTTGAAGGATTACCTTCATATTCCTGCTTTTTTAACTTCAATCTGTGGTCATTGTGTTGTTTATAACCTTAGTTGTGCATTTATATGTCCAATATGGTACATATTTTTATCTATGAAATTAAGTCTCTGAATGATGGTGTTGATTTCTGAATCTGCATGGAATTAATTACAATAGTTATAGGGTTTTTCCAATGGTTTTATTTATGCTATATTTGAATCTTGGATTATGTCCGGTAACTTAAATCTATTTCTAAATTATATTTTTTGGAAGGATAGACATGAAGAATATTATCTCATGTTAAAAAATTTCAAGACATCGTAAGTTGAGAATGTATATTGTCTTCTATGTATGACTTTTTCCATTCTAAAGGTAGTTTGCCTCATCCAAATTTATTGATTTCCTGGAACATATTGACTACTCCACAAAGTTTGAAGGACTATTTAAACCATGAGCACAAAGAAATCAGAATGTCAAATGACTATTATGCCATTCTTTCAATATGGTTTTGTATCAAGAACTATAGGAGCCTTAATATTTGTCAGATATTAACTGCCCCGGATGAATAATAGTTGTTATTACAAGAATGAATTTGTCTATTTCATGCAAGGGCCTTTGTGTGTGGCTACCTTTACGAGGAACTCACTTAACTTATTGTTGCGGTGAGTGGTTAATCACATAAGAAATTTGTATGCTGGCCCCTTTTAAAGTTCTATTTTCTTTCCCTTTCTGTAACTGGAATTAATGGTGTCTTGGTTCTAATTTCTTCAGGCTCATGCTGGTCGATTTGTGTATGATTCTCAAGATTCCATGCTCTTATAAGAGTTCTTTTGTAAGACCTATTTGTTTATGATAGTTCAAGCTTGATGGGCTGAAAGTTCTGGATTTTTCCAGTAAGTATATATCATCGGTTGTGAAGGAGATTAGGGCACCCAGTTTGAGAAGACTTGCATCAATGTTTAATAGCAAGCAGGATTTCGTTACTATTTAATGCATTAATCTTTTGAGGAAGTGGTAGTTCTATATGCCGGGTGGTAGATGTCTTGCTGAAGTTGAATTCTATGTTTGGAGACCTCCTGGATTTATAACCTGGTAGCTTGGTTTGTTTGAGTTGCTGCTGAATTTTTGAGTAGTTTTATTTGTTGCACTGGCACAAGGACTATGTTAGCTTTCCTTGTCTAAACGGATGATACAGCATTATTCACCGTGTTTGTAGAACTGATAGAAAATCACAGGAAAAAGTATTGTATTTCAAATTGGATGTTGAGATTAACTGGCAGTGTGACCCTAGTATTCATTTGACTCGAACATCTGAGGACATATAATCGAGAAACTATGGCTGCTGGTTGGGTTGGTGTGGGAGAAAGGGATTCTGCTACAGATCTCGAAGTTGGGGAATATACCTGCGAAGAAGGATCGAAAGATGCTAACTCTGGTGGGCGACATATGAGAAAGGGAGGACTCAGCAGGATTTGGAGTGGGTTTTTGAGGAGTGATGGATCCATTTCAGGGGAAGAAACTCCAAGTTTCACCAACAATGTCAATGATGAAGCTGACATCTCTTTAGACAGGAATGATTTTCCTGGAGAAAAGAAAGCAGTAGATAGAGAAAAAATTGACTCTTCAGAGACAAAGCCAGTGAGGGAGAAACCGAAGAAAGCAGGCGGCAAGAAACCACCTAAACCGCCCCGGCCTCCAAAGGCAGTTGTATTGAACCCTTCAGATCAGAAGCTTGTTCGAGAGATTTCTGAGCTTGCAATGCTGAAGCGAGCTAGGATAGAAAGGATAAAGACCTTGAAGAAGATGAGGGCGGCCAAGGCGGCTTCATCAAGTGGTAATATGTATGCCATGGTCATCACCATCCTCTTCTGCATCGTGATGATCCTTCAAGGTAGCCTCTATCACCATATAGCTCCTTGTGGACTAGTACACAGTAGTGAAAGTATATTTTAATCTGATGGGCTAGAGACCCTCATCTCTTGGTGTAATTACCGCTCTCTAAAATGATGGTCAGTGAAGAAGAGAGGGGGGGCACCATTGGGTCGTGTCTTTGGGTCCTATTCTCTCTCCATCAGTGTCCATTCCATAATATGGTGATGAGCAGGATGAACTATGCTTCTGCGTAAGTCCATTGAATAGTATACACTTTCTGAATGAATTATATTTTCCTACAACTGATCATCTCGTGAGTAGATTATTACGCTTGATTTGTCATGTGAAATGGTCATTTAAGTTTCCCTATTTAGGAGTTCTCTTTGAATCTATGGTCCTTGAAAATGAAATTAAAGTTTATTTCTCCCTTTTTTATTCTGTTTTACTTTCAAACTTTTTTCCATGATTTTGAGTTTTTTTCTTGCAGGCTTGTTTTCTCGAGGTAGTTCAAGTACTGTGAACTTGCAGCTTTCGCCTGTTCCAGTTCCTGCAGGAACTGCAAGGGGAGGGTTTATCACAGTTCAGTATAACAGGAATTCTGGGGTTGGCACCCCTGGCTTCGAATCTGTTTCTCCCAAGTAAGTTTCTTTTGCTTTCTTTTTTTTGTTTTGGTTTTTGGTGTTTTTTTTTGGGTTGCCTGGGGGGGGGGGGAAGAGGGGGTTTATTGAATCATATTTTATTGTTTTGGTGATTACTAATTAATTATTATGGTAGTTATGCATGCCTTCATATTAGAAAGAATTCTGAAGTAATTATATCATTTTATCTCAACTTGCAAATTGCAAATCTGCATTTATATTTTTATGCCATCCATCTGAAAACAAACTACTTTCCAGACTTTCAAATTTGGAATACTCATATTGTTGTGTATAGTCGTGGACTCACGATGATGGCCTTGACACCCAAGGCAATCTACTTCCATTTCTTTGTTATATGGAAAATCAATGCTTTTTTGGTCATCATTTTATAATTATTTCCTTAAATATTGTTTTGTGCTGCATTACTTATATATATTGCTTTTTAAGATATCAGGATTCTGAAAAACTTGGTGGCTACATGGGCATTTTGTGTAGAACTATAGAGGCACATGAATATTTTTGTGATCTACTGAGGAATGTTCAGCACCTTTGTGTGGTCCTTGGTAATGTGCTCAGGAATGAGGGCTTTTCTCCTTATACTATAGTACAATCAGCATACCAAATGCACACGTGATATTGATAATGCTAGAATCTATCATATTTATTATAATCTTTTTGGAGCACATTCAGCATATCACTATTTAGTTATACACCCACCACTTTTTATTTTGCTACCCAGAACATGGTGGCAATACTGATTCGGAAATTGGTTTGACCACCAATAGCATTGGGTGAATTATGAAAATGAGTGACTGAATGTGCCTCCTCATCTTTTCGCTTTTTAATTGTAGGGATGATGTTTTCCGTACATGTCTGTCTTTTCTTGGTAACTTGCATAAACTCTTAACTCTTCTGTTAGCAGGCCCTGTACAACTTGTTGCATATGGGCCATGTTATTATGAATCTGCTGTTTGACCCCTGTCATTTGAATTAGATTACAATCCCTGCACTTTGTTTGTTTTTGAAGTCTTTGGGTTTACTGGAGTTTTCAATACCACGCACACATCCTCAAAATTCAAGTGTTGGGGAAAGTTAGACAAAGCACTGAAATTCATGTACTTTCTCATCAAGGAGTAGACTAAAATATCAGAAAAGATTGTCAATTCTTCTTCATTGTAGGTAAATAAGTAGATCATCCATTGAAAGTGAAATGGTAAACAAGTAGATCATCCCATTAACAGGGCTATGTATAGTTTGTTAACTTTATCTCAAAAAAAAAGACAGGACTATGTATAGTTTTTATTTTCTAAAGACGTGGAATCAGTGACATCCTTGAGAACTATCTCTAAAGGTCCGTTAACAATCACAAAAGTTTATTCATTCTCCTTGATCACTTCTTCATTATATGGGCCACGCCACGGCCACGCCACGGCCACGCCACGGCCACAAGGAAGGAAGTAGGGCTTTTTCTTTGGTTTTCCTAGGGATTTCGTTGTTACTTTCATTATTAGTGTCGCTGTCATTACGGGGCTAAAACAAAGGACCCCCTCAGTTGTTTGACCAAATTGGCTCCGATGCATCTCTAGCAAAAATTGATTCCATCTTATTCCATCAAGCATCGAGCACACAGTATTTTCTATCATATCAATTGAAATGTTAGAAAAAAAATAGTTTTATTGCTAAATCAAAATTCACTTTCGCATTTTTCAGCGTTCCATGAATTATTGCAGAGAGAAATTGGCATGTGATTGACTCTGTTATCTTGTATCCAATTGCAGTGAGGTTGAACAAAGCTCGGGATCTGATACATACAAAAAAGAGAGAGTTGTGGGTTGAAAATGAGGAAAATGTTAGTTAATGGCTGATGGTATGCTTTCCAAAGCAAAGATCTACATTGGACTATGCTTCTTGGTGAGTGATTGATGCATATTTGTAGCCTGTAGCTACCACAGTTCCCCATTCAAAGGTCCTGGCTTAGTTGAAAGCTTTGTGTACATATGATTTCCCGTGAAATGTTTACCTGTGGGACATAAGGTGTTGCTTGTGTTCATCTGGGCACTCTAGAGAGAAATTTTGAGAGCTTTGTATGCCTAACCTCAGGAATGGCAGTGGAAGATTTGGACCTCTGAGATATGCTTACTACTAACGCCATTAATGTTCCAAATTTTTTTTGTAGTATTCAATATAATTTTACTTATTTTATTAAGCTCTTGTATGATTGTCCTCCTTGAATTTATGTATCCTAGTGAACAGCTATCGTGTCCTTGGGCTTAATGCACATTTTACAAGTTTATGATATTTATGTACACGAAACGAAATGAACATCAAGATTTGTTTCAATGTCTGCTAAGTTATGCCCTCATTGCTTATTCATTTTTCATTTGTGGGATAAAATGGGCAGTTCCGAGTATTCATAAAGCAAACAAGAAATATTGGCCGACAGTGGATCTGAAATGTGAAAAATTTGACGAAGTCCATGTTTCTAACAAGGTTGCCAGATCCTCAAGTCTGAGACAGGTCCTGCCGAGCCTGATAGCAGTCTTGCAATTGTAGTATAAAGGGTGCCATCAAGTCTGAGACCAGGTCCTGCCGAGCCTGATAGCAGTCTTGCAATTGTAGTATAAAGGGTGCCAATGGACTGGGCGGCCTGGACTGTGCCCAGCCTATCGCTCCCTTATGCAGCTAATCTTCGGGGTTTGGCTGGGCCTGGCCCGAGCTCATGTAGCTAGGCTGGTGCTATGGCTTTAGAGCCAAGCTAAGCTTGAGCCCGTCCTCTGACAAATGGGGCGGCCTGAGCCTGGCCCAAAAGCCTGCATGCACTCCCGATTGGCAGCCCACTAATTAATCATGCTGTTTGCTTAAGCATCTCAGCGTTTCAAGGGATGTTTTGTTCCATTTCACAAGTATCCGTTCCATCTACTTTGTAGTTAAGTGTATGCCATACATCACTTTCCTGAATATCTCTCTCTCTCTCTCTCTCTCTCTCTCTCTCTCTCAGATTGTAAATTTGGAGCATTGGCTAAGTCCTGAAAAAGCAATGTGGGGAACTTTCGAAGATAATCCATATGGCAGGCAACATGGTGAAATGTACAGCTTAGTAACGCATTGCGTGGTTCTCACTTTCCTAAGGATATCTTTATTGCCATGAATTGAAGAATTTAGATTAAAAAGGCAATACAATAGAGGTCGATGGGTCCTTAGCATACGAAGGATTTCAAACCCACACTCAAGTAACTACTACTATCTATCCAGTGCTATTTGTAAATACATTTTTACCTTGAATTATACCTAAAATTTTTGTAGAGAAGGGGCTTAAACACCATAAGTTCTCCTTCACAAGGTTTACAGTTGTTCAGTAGAATTCTCAAGCTATCTTGTGGAGAGAGTGAGAGAGAGAACCACGAAGGAACTCTTCAAGCCCCCAATTGTGCCCATGAACAGCTAGGTCGCCTGAAGCTTTGGATGGTCAGCCCGTGGCCTCCACAATCCAAGACTGTATTTGTGCGTGTATTTCAATATCAATTTCCTCTGCACATTATAAAAAATGCCCAGTGTTAGACTTCGTTACGTTTTCAAACTCCAAGAATGACGTTTTCCACTGAGTTTTAAATTGGAGAATTCTATTGTAGATGTGCCGATATTTTACGTAGAGTAGAGAAGTTGCAGACACTGTAAATTCTCTTCTTTGATTAGTGGATGCATTTAAGACACATTAATAAGCACCCACAAAAATAAGAAGGAAAAATGGGGCCACCAAAAGACTCTGCAATTGGTCCATTTTACATAAAAAACAACAGAGTACGAATATAAATCATTATAAGTCCCTCATGACACTGAGAAAAGGGGATCCATATTAGTAAGGACATCATTAATTACATCAAATGATCAGCATCTAATCACAAGCAGATAAAATAACAAGGCCAAGATAAAGGAGACTCTAGAATGCGAAATTTAAATCTGATGAAATGCGCAATGGAACTGACTCCTTTGAAGCCTACCTTTTGCCTTCGTAGTGCTCTGAAAATAGGAAGCTGTCCTAGTAAAGATTCCACCAAATCACAAGATTCCCATTCATGAAATCTCAACTCTCATCTTGTGTAGCTAATTATGACTAATCTTATGCTTACTCATTCCTTTCTTATGTGGAAGTGGGAGCAAAGGTGAGTGAGGATTCTGAATTTGCAAAGGAGTGGATCAATTAAGCATCAAGACAGAATGCTGAGAAGAATATATGTATGTGTGACGACCCCAAAATTTTTAAAACTTGAAAATAATAATAATAATAATAATAATAATTCTATAATATGCCATTAATATATTGCTAATTTTATATTGTTAATATAAATATTGATTAACAATGAATAATACGATATTATTGTTAATATACCATTTTATAACTTTTGATGATCCAATTTTATTTGGGTAGACCTTAGATCCACCATCTCCTATTTCATGCTTTGGCTTTAGCCTGGCAGTTTTTCACCCCCCTTTACTGTTTTTAAGACACCTTGCAATAAGGTGTACCATTTTGTTTAAACTCTCTCTCTCACTCTATTCGTAGTATATCTTAGCCTTCTTTCTCTCTCTTGTCGACAAGATTCAACAATAAACTCCAACTAGAAGATGATTTCTTTGTGCCTTGAGAGATGCATAGGTTGAACCATTGGTAACCGGTATCTTTTTCTAGACTACTCTGCACAATCTCCTCCTCATCAGACATCATTTACTTCTCTCTCTAGACTAGAAATGCGCAATTTACAGCAAAGCTAGCGGTTTATTTTGACAACCTTATCCTTTTGTCTTTCACCATCAATTCGAGACTCCTTCCCATGCATTTAGAGTTTCGCCTCGTTCTTTCAATTGCATGAATAACCAAAATTATTCCAGTTTTCTCACACTAGACTGAAAACCCCAAGTATAAAATGGCGTTCTAAAGGTCACCTTGGGCAACCCAGGCCAGGCCAGAATAGGGGGGATCTTCCGCGACCACGCGGACATCACCATTCTCACCTTCTCATCCTCCATCGGGATCACAGATTCCACGGAGGCAGAGGCACGCGCTCTGCTTGAGAGGCTAACACTGTTCGATCCTACCCTAATCATTGAAGGGGATTGCAAGAATGTTATCTACTGGGCTTTCCACTTAGCCCACCCTCCTTGGAGACTGTGGCACATTGTTTACCATACTGACACTCTTTGTAGGCATACACAGGTCTCTTGGACACATATCTGGCAGGAGGCCAATCGCACAGATGACGACCTCGCCAAAATGGGAGCTACAATGGAGCAACGGTGTCTTTACAAGGGGGCTGCTTGATCGGTTTTTTGGGATCCCTTATCAACTTTTTGGGTTTTTTATCGGTTTATTTCTTTTCTTTTTGTTTTTTTGGTTGTCGTTTTTCTTTCGTTGTCACCTTTCTCGGTGACTTTTGCTACCTGCTTGGGGCTTTTGTATCTTTGTACTCCCTTTACCATCAATACAATGTATCTTTGTACTCCCTTTACCATCAATACAATGTCAACTTTATAACAAAAAATAAAAATAAAAAATAAAATAAAAAATAAAAATAAATAAATAAATAAATATATATATATATATATATATATATATATATATATAAGAGAGACTATGTCTACTACGTAAGGTCTAACTTAATTTAGTTAGTTAAGTATAATAAGTATACAATAAGTNACTACTTACTTCGTTT
>NW_006498057.1:5008685-5060085 GCF_000471905.2 Amborella trichopoda | reverse complement strand
ATATATATATATAAGAGAGACATGTTCACTACAAAGGGTCTACTAAATTTTGTTGTAAGCAATTAAGAATCATAAATGCAACTTTCTCTTGATTATTGATGTATTTGGTCATTCCAAACACCATAAAATGCTAAACTACAATAGCATACAGAATTAAAAATACACAGAACATACAACCATGCCATTTATAATATGCCACCATGATGAGTGGACTATGTAGACCTTTGTCTATTCAATTCCAAGAACCTATTTCATATAGGCAAAGTGTACCCTTACCCCATACGATCATGTTCTTCCTTTTGTCTTGATAGACAACGTTACTGCTGATACTACAAATATAATGACGTTATGAGGGTGATATTGCCTGGTTGATCTTAGGGAGAAGGAAAACAAACATACACACACACAGACACCTTGTCAACGGCATCATCTCCATTCCCCATAACGGCCAACTCTAGTTGAGACTTAGTAACAAAGGGAACTATCACCAACGCTGAGATTGAAATATACCATTTAAGGACAGCTCAGCACATCCCCGGTCCTATGGCTGGGCACTTCACTACCCTAACAGCTCTCCATTTCACACTAGGACATCCACGCTCACATCATAAAAGAGATGATACTCATATTTATTCATTCTTTTACAACTATTAACCATGTATTATGAATGATTCCAAGGCAAGGCAATTGTGCAGCCACCTTTCCTCAAAGTCATCAACTAGGGTTAGGTGAGAAGAGATGGCCTAATGTTGTCCTCGTAATTGCCTTCCTAGGTGACCCAAGTGACCATCTTTGATAACTATGCTGATCAATAGTCCTCAATCCCCTAGAGATTCCATAATTTCTCTTTCCATACCCACCATGGGCAGCACTCCAGATATGTGGACTCTCAGTAATGACTCTACTCAGCAAACCTACAGGCTCTTCATCCTTCCATGTACTAATCAGTCACCATCTTATATTCCGGATTCATTCACAAATCGGTAAGAGACAAATTAAAAAGGAAAATTATATAAGTTGACATATAGTTGCTAGGTTAACAAAAGAGCTAGGTACATGGAAGATATTTTGGACCACTGAAAAGGAAGTTCAAACTATTTAGACCACCATGTTTACCAATATAAAAACATGAAAATCAAGAAGATTTGCCAATATGAAAAAGAAATAGCAGACTTAAGGAAAGGAAGTATTGGACAAAAGCGTAGTTTTACCCACAAATATAGCTAGATGCACCAGAATAAGTAGTTCAATAAGATGACAAATGAGTAGAGATGAAAATTCCCATGAAGGAAGTGATTCAAAAGAATTGTCATATTCACCTGACAAATGAGTAGAGATGTAAATTCCCATGAAGGAAGTGATTCAAAAGAATTGTCATATTCACCTAACAAATGAGTAGAGACGAAAATTCCCATGAAGGAAGTGATTCAAAAGAATTGTCAACCCCAAAGGTCCTCAAGTGTACTAGTCTCTTTCTGAGTTTCTGTGGGTGTAGGAGATAGACTAGAGATAGCAATGGCAGCACAAGTTAAAAGGTAGGTCCAAATCAACTGCAGTATGTTCATTTAATTCAGCCCATCAATCAATAAAACATGTCCATTTCCATCAATTATTTAGGAAACATCATAATTTATTCTAATGGTGGCAAATAGGAACCATGAGCTAGCAGTTAAGTCATAAAATATTGCACCTTGATCCAAAGAGAGAACACAAGTTGGTGGTGTTGTCCATTGATTGCCATGTCTAAAGACAATCTCAGAAGTAGGAAAAAGGGGGTTTGCAGACATAGGCAAATGAATGTCTGCCCAACTATTCAAACTGGCCAAAGAACTGGTACACCGAATGGAAGAATAAATGGTCTCAAGCTATGAACAATTAGGAAACTACTAAAGTTTCTCAAAATAATTTCTACATAAATAAGAATGATGATACAGTCCAAAAGAAACATCTCTTTCCTTTTCCCAAATCTGGTAGTACAAAGACCAGGCACTTGAACCAAATATGAGCCACAGCAGCATCACAGATTTTGATACACATGTTCCATGTGTGACAAAAAAAAATTTAATTTGGAAACTGGAGGATGGGTTGAATTTCACGATACAAATGCAAACAAGGTCACCTGTTTGGGGATGGTAGGTTTTTCTAATTAACTCTGATACATGAAAGGTTTCAGAGCACAATTAAGGATTGGAGAATATCCAAATGATGCGTCAGGTTCTTTGGAGAATCAAGTCCATGTGTTAGTCGTGGATAAGGCACCAAAAAAATAACTATTTGTTGACAAATGCCCTCAAGACGAGAACATATAGTGTGTGTACTAGGCAAATCGAGCAAGGCATCATATGATAATTTGAATAAACTAATCATCGAAGTCCAAATACTATTGGTTGGAATGTGATTGTAAAACCTCGGGAGAGCCCTAAAGAACATGTGCTTGAAAGCTATCTCAAAAGCATGATCCTAAAGAAGTTGTCCCTCCTAAATATTTAAGAAAAAGGGCCCCTCATCTAAAACAGGTACGCCAATCTATAACTTAAAACCTGTCTAAATGGTCATGCCCCATAATCCTATATTATACAAACATGACATCCATTGCTATCTAACATCAACGTTTGAAGAACTAGAAACGCATCCTCTGACACCACAAGACAAAGGATTATCCAATACTAGAATCAATTGGAAGCTGAAATACGAATTAAATCTTATCTTACTCTGCATACAACTATTTGTTATCCTAGAGAAGGCAAAAGTTTCCAAATCCAAGGGATAAAACATCCAGCAAGTCCTACCAAAATAAGAATCCCATTTATCCACCATCAGTTTTAGGGTGAATCCCCAATAAGCTCACATTTAACCATGCTATCAACTAATCAAGAGTTTCCTCCAACTACCAAGCGGGAACTCTGGCCATACCCTTATACTCATTGATGTCATCTACAGTCAACAAATAAAACTTCCAAACTGTTGTTTTCTGAATACTGAAAGTTTACCAACTTGCAAACTGCAATCGAAAACCAATGTTTCAAAAAGCAAACCGCCCAACGCCTGAGCGGCCGCCGGGGCGGTTTTGGGGACCTGGGCGCATCACCTAGGCCTAGGTGCCCAAAAAAAGTGGATACCCCCTAAGCGCCCGCCTAGGGGCAAAAATGCCCCTTGTTGAGGGTATTTTTGGGTCCTTTTTTTAATACTAAAGGTGCAAAATTGTGGGTTTTATTTAAGTTCATTTGAAACCTAAACCCATTAGAGCCCCATTAGAGTATATTTTAGAAAGAGAAAAACCCCAAAAATAAAACAATTTCTACTGGGCTACCCAGATTCGGGCGCCTAGACCTTTGAACCGAAAACCCAAACAGATCCTAAGAAAACCCATAAAAGAAAAAGCAAAAACAAATTTTAATCCCTCATTCTAAAATAAGATTAAGAATGTATGATCCACGAGTAATTTTGCCACCATGAATCATTCAGAACAAAAGTGAAAAACACAATAAAAAGGAAAGCTACTTCTTCTCACTAGTATTGAAGCAGGAAGCAGGAAAGACACAAAATTTACCTAAAGCAACAAATAAAGAAGTAAAGTAAAAGGAAAATACGTGTTTACAAGGGATCCCTAGCTTCTTTAGCTTTAAAGTCCTGGTGACCAAAAGCTTTTGAAAGTCTCCAATCTCCTTCTCAAGCTTCTCGACATGAGTTTCAACGCCTTTGCCCACGCCAAATAGAAACTCTGGAATCCCAACTTTCACTGCAACATTTGTCCTAGATTTTCAATATTTAAAATTTGAAAACACCAAACCCATAAAAAAAGAGAGGAAACCCTATAATGCTAACTACCAGGCAAAGGCCACATTCTCAGAGTAATAAACACAAGGAAATCAAAACCCAAATTCCCCAGCAACATTTGCACTAAAATTTGAACTACCCACCAGTTAATATCCCTAAAACCCTTTAAAAAGAAATGAAAAAAAAAGAATATCAATCTACCATGCAAAACAAAAGTTACCCCTTCAGAAGAGGATGTTTGGGGGCTTACCTACGTATTGGGGCGATTTGGAGAAGAACCGAGGAAAACCACCACCATGAAAGAGAGAAGGAAGGAGAGAGCGAGTGTTCGAGAGTAATGGATTTCGAAGAGAAGCCAGTGCCATGTATGCTGAAATAGCAGGAAAAACACAAACACTGCAAGGATTTAACAGTACACCTTAAAATTCATAAAGGAGGGTGATTTTCAGTGGTTCAAAGTGAAACTAACATATTACATGCTGGGATTGTATACCATGAGACCGTTTATCTTTGTTGCAAGGAGATTGCAATTGCTACTAGCTATTTGATGCCAAATTGGATGACTTCGGGTGTGTCACAAAGTTCAAGAAATTGTTTTTTACTTTTTGGACTTTGACTCTAGTCAATGATACATTTACAACCACCCGATTTGGAATCTGACAGACAAGAGGGATTGTGCCCTGCTTGTATTAAAAGTAAATGGTCTCTTTGTATACATTTCCATGCCCCTGAACTTCCCAATTTAAGAGAAGTTCAGCTAAGGAAAGATTGGCTTTTATCATTGTAGAACGAGTTACATGAGAATTTAGGTTTTTATCCAACAAGCTGAAGCGAAAAATAAGCATCACACCTCCAGCAAGGGAGGGAGGAAAACTGAAGAAAAGAAATTGAGAAACAAGCGAAAAGTGAAAGTAGAGCAAAGGAGAAAACTTGCACAAAGAAGAACTTTAAAAAAAAGAGAGTGAAAGTATCATTTAAACAAAGGTCAAATGATTCCCTTTAACAAGGGTGGCTTTACCCCCTAAGAAAAATTTAAAAAATGAGAAAGGCTCTTGAACAGGCTAGCCCACAGGCTTTCAGGGTACGGGCACATTTTAAGGCCCATGGCAGGGCTTGGGCGCTATTTAAAAAGAATTCCCTAGATTTATAGAAAGCCAGCCCGAATTTTTTCAGGCTTAGGCCTCATTATCATGTCGAACCCTACCCTACCTTCCATAGTTTTGGGCCGGACCTCAGGCCTAGCTGGCCTTGCCCAACCTCGCCTGTTAACAGCCCTATTGTTGATGGTTGGGAACCCAAACAATCAAGGCAGTTCAGTAATTTAGCCCAGTGCCTCAAGCCAAAATGACGATAATATCCCTAGTTATTTCAGTGTTGCAAAAACAGATCAAGCATTGACAAAAAAAAAGAAGAGTTTTATGTTTATAACCTGAATAATGAGCATACTAATTCGCAGTTCTATGTTACTGACCTTAGACAATCACATATATTAACATAATTTGGTTCGAGCCACATTAGTGTGTTATATCAAAATGCCTATAGTTATTTTGGGTCCTAACCAATGTTGCTAAGATCAGGCCTGTGACCAAACTGGTGAGGGCACTGGTCAGTTCGACCGGCCGAACCAGACTGGTTCGCTGGTCAGACCAGTCTTAAATTAAAAAAATAAATAAAACTCTGGAAAAATATAGAGAAGGGGTAAAACAAAGGAAATTATGGAAAAAGAATAAAAAAAATCCAAAGAAAAAGGAAAGGCAAGTAAATGAATAAAATGTCTATATCCAAGATATCTTTCAATAAGTTTTAAATCTCTTTCACAGTAGGTTTTTTACTATTTTGAAAAAATCAGCATAATAAATTTCATAGAGTCAAATACTAAGCTTGGAAAGCAAATATCCTTAATTTTAAATGACCCGTCCAATTATCCCCAAATCAAAATATAACCAACAATATCTTCTTCTTCTTTTTTTGATGAATTTGACAAATATCTCAAAAGAAAAACTGAAAATAATTAAAATGCAATATGCTCATTTTCCTCAACCAAAATGAAGCAGAACAAAAACTGTATAAAAATCGATCAAAACGGTGTTAAAAAAATCATCAATCCAATGTTTTATTTCCCAATATGGATAAAGATCGGTAGGCAGCCAATTCCAGTTGAAGGAACCTTGGTATTCAACTCTGGAATTGCCAAAATCGGGATACCTAGTCGAACAGGGCAAATCGAAATTGGACTCCAGACAATTCATGGCGCATCTCAGACACAAAAAGTTTACAACTTTTAAACTCCGTTTAACAGTAAAAATTAAGACATTATAAAAGAAATGACTTTTACGGATAATAAGCTGAAAGGATCAGAAACCTGGCTTGGAACTCCCAGAGGGAAAAGATAGCACTGTTTGAATCAGCGTCGATCATATGAGGAAAGTATCATCATTTCCATCAACTTCAATAAATGCATTAAATCATAACCCAAAATCCACGGAGAAAAAAGAGAAAAAATGGCCACTAAAACAAGTACCAAAAGAAAAAGGACTATTCCAACGGAAGTAGCAGTGGTTGTAACAAACTTTTCAGCGAGAAAAGAAATGAAAAAATATAGCGGCCATATTTCCAGCTCCAGAGCAGCCCTTAAGAAAAAACGAGGCCAAATCGAGAAAAAAGAAGTGGAATGCAGCTAAATTTGGCATCCACTCTTACACAGCTACCATTGAATCCAGACAACTGGTAATCAGTTTTCGACACATAAAAAAGATAAACGTGGAAACAAACTAGAGAGAAGAAATTTAAATACCTCCAGATCTGGAGCAAGGAAAAATAGTAGACCCGATTTGCAGGGGAACACCTAAATCTGGGGGGAAGAGAATGACCAGCCCTAATTTGCAGGGGAACACCTCTAGAACTCAAGATGAAATCGCAGAACCTTGGGAAACCCTAAGGGGCTGAGACCCCTAATCTAGAGGAAATTCCTAAACATAAAGGAAACCCCTAAAAAGGAAGAGCACTGAACCTCGTTGTCTTCGTGACTGGAGAAACCCTAGAGTTGAAGCCTTAAACCCTAGGCGATACTGGTCCATGACCAACAATATCAACTTCAAAGTTCATTCAATCATCCAAAACAAACCCCCCCAAAAAAAAGAAGGCAAAAAGCAGAAAATTCTTGCTAGGAGAAAATGAAAATGCATTTTAGAAAAGAAACTCCCAAAAAATATATGCAAAAACCCACAAAGAAAGCATTTTTTCACGTAAAAAAATGTGAAAATTCATCCCCATATATAATGGAAATAGCATTGAGATTTAATGATCACTAGTAAAGAGATCCAGGGTCATTGCAAAATTTCATGCAAAAGCCCACAATAAAATCCAAACTGTTCCGTTTTTGCCAACAATAAGCCAAAAAAACAAAACAAGTGGTTGAATATACTTACTTGGGCTTCAAACAGGGATGGATTGATGGCCGGATTTGCCCGTGAAAAAACGCCGGAAGATTTCGAGTTTTAAATCCTCGCTCTCCCCCCTCAACTTTTAAACCCTCTCTCTCGCCGGAAAATCGTGGGCTTCAAAGGAGTCTCTAATTTACATTTTAAACCCTATTCCGCTCTTTAATTAGAATTAAGAAAAGTACACCTTCTTATACCATACGATCCCATAACTTAAAAACGACCAAATGAAACATGATAAAAATGAGTATTTTCCAATGAAAACAAAAAAAAATATATAATATGCAAAATAAATGGAAACACTGAACCGGTAGGTTTGCCACTAGACCGGTGGACCAGCTAGTGGGTCGGCCAGTCCATCGGTCCATTGCCGGTTCAACGGTACTATACAGTGAACCGGACAGGTGACCCGTTTACTCGTTTTTGGTTATGACCGCTTGGTCTCATCCCATCATTGGTCCTGACCTTAAAAATGAGCAATTTGGAAATATTTGAATTTTATTTGAGTAGTTACATTGGTAAATAAATTTATTTAATTAATTATTAAACTTTAAATAATTTTATGATATAATTTACTTGCACAAGTAAAATGCAATTTAGATTCTAGAAGCAATTTCAAGACCCCCGGGTTCTAGAAGCAGTTTTGAAAAAAAAATTCTTTATGAGATTTTATTGATAAAACATGAAGTTATAAAATTTGTATAGGCAGCAAATCAAACACTGAAAGAGGTATGGCTTTGGACTTTCACCGTCTGAAGTAAGGAGAGTTTAGAAAAAAAATTTACAAAAAAAAAGAAGAGAGGTATGAATGCATAATTAAATTTTGGACAATGTTTTCATGCAGTCAGCTCACTTGACAATAAATATATTTTTAAATATAATTTGATCATGGAAATCATGAATATGAAAAACAAAAAAAAATAAATTGAAAATTGAAAATAAAAATTATGTCAATAAGACATTTGGATTACCTATTTGCATCTATCTTTAAGATGAATGCTTTATACCTCTTAACCGCATATTGTAGAAATGCGGTCCAGCCCGCATGAAACAATTTTTTAAAATTTTTTGTGAGAATTTCGTAAATATAATTAATTTAGGACGGTATAGCATGAATTTCTCTACCTCTTTTTTTTACCCCCATGGATTACCTTTATATTGCATCGTGGGTAGAGGTCAGAACAGCCACTATTTAAGTTATTACGACCATCTTAAACATTGAACTGTAGAATTTTAAATAACTAAGGCATGTTTGGACGTGCTCGTGATTACTGATTATTGACCGTTTGACTAAAATTAATTTTGATACGAAGTTCTTGTTTGGAACTGTCCATCATAAAATTATTTGAGGTAATTTTATAGTCAGCTTTATATATAGTTTGAAAAACGATTTGGTCAATAATTTGTTGAAAGGGTGCAGTTTTTTATCATGGTATATAATTTTGATGTAAAATGTTATTAAGATTATCTCAAAATCTATTTTATATCTAATTAAAAAAATTCAAATTTAAAAAATGGCTAAAATCAAATAGATCTATAAACAGATGAAAATCTTGAAAATGGACGGTGTAGATAATATATTGTAAAATGTTATTTCTAATACTTAAAATATTTTTATTTTCTATAGTCATACATCTTGATATCGAGATGATCAATCAAAGGGCTTTTCAACGTTAAAACTACTTTTTCCTATAGATTTTTAAGTACATCCGTAGTTCTACATTATAAGATTCCGTCCTTATATAAACTTTTTTTTCTAAAAATAGTTAAAATTGTTGAAATCACTAGTTTTTATCTACGGGATGGCAGACTGTACGGAAGAAGCACGGAAGTGATGATGCCCAGAAGCTATAAGCTATAGAGGTTGCTTTGGGTGTCATATTATTTGCTTGTGGGCTTCACGAGAGTGAGAAAGTGGTCAGGTTTCTTCTAGAGGCCGAACCTCAAGTTGGTGCACTCATATTGCTGCATTGGTTTCTACTAATGTTATAAGATGGAATGGTTTAGAAAATGAGGCCGGTAATCATAGAGATTAGATCGATGTTATCGGATTTGTTTCGGAGTCTTCTTCGGTTTGATGAGAAAAATGAAACAATTCGGTGTTACGACCGATTCAGGGGAAGATTTAGAAATTTTTTTTTAAAAAAATTAGATATTTATATGTAAAATACATACAAATAATGGAAAAAATTAAAAATAAAAAATTAAAAAAAGAAAAAACTGTTATAAAGCTATTTCTTTATGGCCGAAGCATACCCGAATCTGACCGAAGCGGCCCGAATCTAACTGAAACGGCAGTACCAGGCATTGCTTCTCTTTGACTTATGCCTAAAATCTTAAGGCTTCAGCTTCTTCGGCCAAAAGCAATTTAGTAAAGTAGGTAAGAGCCACACTTTTTGAAGAGGAAGGGCCTATTGATGATGATGAGCATTTTTATATGAACAAGGGGAATGAAAAGAAATGTTTGGGAGAATGGTAAGGCTAATGTATAACAAATGCTTTGTACGGCCAAAAGATTAAAGTATTATACGCTAGAACAGTGATTGCAATTGAATCTCACCAATTAAATCATATGTTTAGTCATGATAACATTTTACCTTAGCAATATCTGGTTAATAACATTCGATTTAGTAGATTATCAATTGAATAACGAATACCGAAAATTAAGCATTGCCAAGGATCTTCGCGTTAGCAATTCCATGGGCAAACCTTGCTGGTTGATGCTAGTGATCATACTCGCCAACCTTTGGACTCATTTATACATGAGAATTGAGCCCTTCAACATAATTATGAATTTGAGGGGTCGATTTGGTCATGTAGCTTGAAAAAATTGATCGTCCTTCATAGCATGAACAAATACGGGTTAAACTTTCTGCACATGTGGAGAGTCAGATACCAGGGCGGATTCTTTTGTGGCAGCGCAAAGAACAGAAATTATGGTCTCCACTACATAACTGTCTAGATTTTGGATTATCTTTTAACTTTTTTGTGACTATGAATCGGCATTAGAAACACCGGCCAGTTAGATCGGGACCGCTAGGATCACGAGTTCGGTTAAGGCGGGTTTTGAGTGTATAAAATCTTAGTTTACGCCCCCTAAAATGTCCGGCCCAAAACCGATTGTGTTTTTATCTAACCGGCTGGTTTTCCACTACCGAGTTAGTTAGCCGATATATAGAGCACTATTTACGAATGATGGTTATGTGACTATAACGGGTGTTATTTTGAAATAGTGGCCGTTACATGTTGCAGGCACCCGTTTTTAATTGTATATCACATTTTTTGATTTGTTTTCCCGTCTTCTTTTGGCTTTTTTCGTGCATTGTTGTTGTGAATCACTATCTAATGTCTATAAAACAAGGAATTGAATTGGATTGAAACATCGAAAAAAAAGAGTTTCTTTGGATTGAAATGGCAGACTTTCATAGGTTTTGAAAATTTCCGTCATTCTTTCAATAATCTTTTAAATACCAAATTGTTCTTGATGAAATTTAGGGGGTTTGATAAATAATCAAAGCATTTATTAGATCTATGTTTCAATTTATTCAAACATCGAAATATTGTGAGATGATTTTAACCAGAAATGCTGCTACTTAAGAAACCTGTGTTCGATCAAAAAAACGCATATTTTTTTTATCAATTTAGTTGGCGTTTTATTTCAAATTGAGTTGTGGATATTAGTTATCAAGGCATTATCCCTCAAATAAAATAGATATGTTTATTTATGATTGAGTAAATCTTTTATATAAAATTTTTTCTTCGATTTCATTAAAATTTCATAAATTTGAAATTTTTGTCAATTGTGTAATTAAATAAAAAATACAAAATATTTTTTTTATAAGATTTGGTGCGTTTGAAAAATGGTCAAAGCCTTTACAATGCATGTATTGATTCATTCAATTATCCTAACATTGAGAGTCGTTTCTTGCTCAAATGTTCTCGATTTTAAGGGTTTTTGAGAAATCAATTTTTCTAAAAAGAAAAATCATTTTGCTAAATAAAATTATATTTTTTGATGAATATGGGAATTGTTTTTCCATTTTTCTTAATAAAATTCTGTTTTTTTGTAAAAATATGTTTTTTAATGAATATGACAAAAAAAATGATTTTAAATTTGTTTAATGTTATATTTTTTTGAAAATAAAATAAAATAAATGCATCATAATGTCGCTCGATTTTTTTAATTATGATTTTTTAAGTACATGATATAATTCCATTGTAATAATGAAATGTGACACATTTTTTTTTTTTCAAAGTGCACACTTCAACAAGTCTACACGTGATGTGGGAGTGCAAAAAGGCGAGTAAAGACTAAAGACCGGCATAAAGCAAAGTCAATGAAATACTGCACCAATGTCTAGTATGTTCTTCTCCAAAAAAATTTCCTAAGATAAATGACGGTAATAAAATAATATACATTAAATCTGTGTTTATTTTTTTTCCTTTTTTTTATTATTTTTTTTCTGTTTTGGGGGATTTTTTATCCTTTTTTGTTTAAAAAAAGAATTCTACCGAACCAGTTCGTTTGGTTCTGGTTCCAATCGCTCCAGACCCCATATCCAGTTAATCGTTCCGATTCGATTTTGTGAACACTGCTATGGACAATACAATCACTTTTGTACCAACTGACTTTAAATGTAATTTTAACAAAATTTAAGTTGCTATTATTCAAAAAAGGAAAAAAAAGAAAATAGGATGAAAAATTTTCAAAAAAAAAAATCCTTTTTAAGAACATGAATAAATTCATACAATCACTTTTGTACCAACTGACTTTAAATGTAATTTTAACAAAATTTAAGTTGCTATTATTCAGAAAAGGAAAAAAAAAGAAAATAGGATGAAAAATTTTCAAAAAAAAAAAATCCTTTTTAAGAAGAACATGAATAAATTCTCATTTTTCTTAAAGAAAATTGTTTCATGTGGGCTGGACCACATTTTTACAATAGGCAGTCCAGAAGTATAAAGCATCCATCTTAAAGATGGACGCAAATAGGTGGTCCATCTAAAAACAATTGTAACCAACAATCCAAATGTTTTCTTAATATAATTACTATTTCAAATTTTCAATTTTTTTTTTTTTTTCATATTCATGATCTCCATGTTAAAGATTATACATACTCTAAAAATTAGGATCAAATTATATTTAAAAAATATATTTATTGCGAAGCCCGCATTTCTACAATATGCCGCCACATAGAAACCGTGTCCTTTACTGAAAGCACATAAATTACAACTTAATAATGTAGCATTTTCACCCAACCAAACCTAGTAGGTAACATTTAAATTGCAGCTCAATCATGTAGTGTCCACAACAAAACAAGCAGGGCACATAATCAAAGTTATATGCACAAGTGGGGCAAGGATCACAGGCATGAAAGTTCTGATCACTTGACCCAATAAGCAATCATGATCATCAAAATAATGAAGAAAATTATCTGCACCCAAATTACTAGAGCATCAGTACATAGATACAGTTGATAACACTTAAGCAAAGAAGTATCTACCAAAACAAATAAATAAATAAATAAAGTGGTTGAAGCAAGGTTTACCA
Source organism: Amborella trichopoda (assembly GCF_000471905.2). Next base: position 5,047,317 of record NW_006498057.1, on the reverse strand, counting down.
GTACAACATTTTGCCGAGTCTTGCTTTCATTGGCATAGGACCTCCTAAAGAAATTCAGAAAAAAGGCTATAAATCATATTGTCTGAACACATAAGAAATTCCAAATTGTGACACATAAGAAGGCAAGTTACTCAACCTTTTATCAAGCGACCCAGAGGCTCTGCAAGCCTTCTGTATTGCTTCTACACGATCAAGAGTTTTTGTAGCATTTGGGTCGCCTTTATCAACCTGCAAGAGCAATGAACCCTATACATATTGCAGCTACAACAACATGATCATGGAGTTAATGAGGCAACCGAGTTTTACAACCGCCTTTGCAATTTGATTGCCCACTAATTCTTTTATGGACCTTCTTTTTCCATCTGACAATCATCCTATTATGAAACTCATTTAAGAGTTTTAGAAAGATGAAATCTATATGTAGAAAATCCATGCAGCAACCACAGAATAGTCATAGTTTTTTTATGGACCTTCTTTATCCTTCGGACAATCATCCTTTTCTAAAACTTATTTAAGGGTTTCAAAAGAATGAAATCTATTCCTAGAAAAATCCATGCAGTGACCAAAGAATATTCAGTGACTATAAAAGAGAGGATGAAGGAACAATAATCACCATTTCAAAACGTCATTTGATAAATATGAGCACTCAATAATGAGAGTGTTGAAAATAATTACATATTACGAAATATAAATCACATTCCGATTGTTAGAAAATATATCTGATATGCATTGTAACTCAACAAAATATCATATACCCTAATATATAACTGCGTTGCCGATGTCTATTTGATATTTGGTACATGGTTAGCACATATGTCTACTTTTGTTCTAGTAGCCAGGAATAAATTTGCAATTTTTTTTTCCTCTCATTTGCATAGATTGAAACGGTCATGGGCTCCAAAATGAACATCTCTCTCACTTTTGAGTTTGTTATTCCATCTTTACATGTTTGCATGCAGGGCATTCAACACCAGTATGTATCATGAGCCTGCAACCATTCACTGGTTGCATATGTCATGTGACAATCCTTTTCATCTCACAATTGAAGATCTTTCCCCAGAAAACTTCTTTAACTTTATGACAGGTAGCCAAAAAAAAAAACAACAAAAGAGAACAATGCAGAAGCTGCTACTAAAGACGTAGTGCAATTTACTACAACTTCAGAATAATGGAGAACCTAGTTGATGAAGTAGAAATTAATTAAAAATCATCAATAGACTGAAAGAATGCAAGCTTCAAAAGTTATGACGGCTATTTTCAAAAGTTAAAACTCAATTTTAAAAGATACTAGCACCCAATTTTCATCATAACAATGAAGAGCTACAAAGGTCTCTTACAGAAATTTATTTATTCTTCTCTTGAATCTTCAAAAGAATTTTTAGAACTGTATGTGAAAGTATCTCCAGGAGCAAACTATGAGACCTTTGCCCCACTGCTTGGTAAAGTGTATACAAAATGAAACAACAAATTTTGAAATTTTTTTCCCTCTATGTAAGGCTGGGAATCCAAATGTTTAAAGAGCACCAACGTCAACTACATTAAACAACATCATACCTTAGAACTCAGCATGCATGAAAAATCGAAGAAGGCACCATACACATCAGCCATTGATCTCGTTTCATCCATTACCCTTGCAACTAAACCTGGAGAATGCACAAAAACAATTGATAAGCAAATACTTTTTGTCTTGCATAATAACAACGCCATGCCCACCAGGGAATGGCTGCAATAGTAAATATTGTATATTCTGAACTCAGCAAAACATTCCAGAAAACAGAAAATTCATGCCAAAATGGGTAAGATTAATACGCCACATATGCCTATTCCATTCTGATCATCAATAAGTGCAATAGTCTATTTCACTTTCACACACTTGTATGTACGTACAAGTGCAACAATGTACATCAGAAATTACAAGATTTAATTACCTCGTCTCATTCTCACGACTCCTCTAAAAAGTTCAACGTTGTTATAGCATAAAGCCAAAGTCCCTATTGCCATGATCTGAAACAGGTAGGTGCAACACATCAACACCAATCAATAACAACAATATTCAACATTTACATAGCAAAAAATTTTAAAGATTATTATTACCATTGGATCTTATTATACAATATACATGTTTTGTTTTTAGACTGATTATATTCTGGTCATTTTATTTCAAATACACTTGTAGAGATATGTTTCATAATGTGAAATGGTTGCTTTGGTTATGTACCTTCCACAACTCAGTCAATGGGATAGTGGATAATAGGTATATAATTTAGATCTGGTAGAACATGAATGGGTAAAGTAATGGCAACAGGGAAGATTTTGCGCAGTTAGGAATTACAGAACTAACTGGTTGAAGCACTCAAATGGATTTTATCATATTCAAAGCTCTTTGCACTATTTTTCACTTAAGGTGCAGCAGGAGTTTTATGATCTAGGAATACTTGACCTTCGAGAAACCAAAAAACCTGCAGTGACGCTGCAATTGAAGTTATAGGTTAAATAGTTGATTCCCGATCCTTTTTTGGTAAACTTTCAAATTCGAAGAACTATTTTCCAAGAAATGGTTAGGTCATAAAACGGTCCACAATAATTAATACAAACATATTCCAAAGGAATTGATCACATAATCTCAGACTCTTGATATTCATGTTTGCTCAGTTGTGTAGGTTATCTAGCTGCAGTGGTGATTAAGCTCCACAACTCTATCCCAATTCGTTTCTCACATGCTCTTCAAGATTCCATCTAGATCTTTTCATCATGCCAGGAATGTTAGTTTTTTCTCATTTTACTGACACCCTAGTCCCGAAAAAGTCAGCAGCACCTCCCCTTAATCGGAGTCAATCTCAATACAAAAATCTCCACAAAACTCCTAGTCCCAGTAGGAATTAGATCAGGTTTCGGAGGCTAATCCAACACAAGAACACTCCTAGTCGCAATTAAATTCCTGCAGGAATTAGATCTAGTTTTTGAGGTTAACAAAGAGATAAAAGTAGTCCGGGACCTAAAGGCACGAGAGGAGCTCACTTTCTTCGAAGTATTTAACACCCCCGACACAGTTAGAAACTGAGATGAAAACAGTAGTAGCAAGAATACTACCAGGATACAACCAGATTAGGAAACGCTTCTTGAGTTTCCGAGTTCCATGCTCAAAGACTCACTTAAAATCACAACGTTAATGATCTTTGCTCGTTGTGATCATCAAATTCCTATGCTCTCGGTTTCGGTCACCCCTCTCTTTTTTTTTTAAGAATTCTCTATTTTCCCACAGGTGTAACCTTTCTGTTCTCTCAAAAACACATAACACACTCTCTCTTCCTATTTCTCTTACCCTCCCTTTTAAACTATAACAAAATATAATAATAGTCCAACTCTAGGACATGATGGATAGAGGTGAAAAAGGAAGAGTAATGTCAGTTTTAAAAGAGAAAGTAGCCTAGAGGTGAAAAAGGAAGAGTAATGTCAGTTTTAAAAGAGAAAGTAGCCTAGAGGTGAAAAAGGAAGAGTAATGTCAGTTTTAAAAGAGAAAGTAGCCACATGTTTTTACGTGGCAAAAGAACGAGAAGAGGGATGGGCAACAAGAGGAAAGGAGGGAGTTTTTCATCGCCCCACCATAGGTGAGAAAAATTTGGTGGTCCTCAAGGACCAAATAAATATAAAAGGGCCATCAAGGAAAACATAAGAAGAGAATTGTTTTTTTAGAAATGAAAATAAAATAAAATAATTGTTTTAAAACTAATAAATTAACTAATTTAATAATCTCCAACTAGTTTCAAAACAATTTAAAACCATAAACAAATTATATGAGCAAGATCAATAGAGAAATGCATAAGAAGGCATCCTAGATTTGAACCTCCGCATAGTGTTATACAGAATGCTTACCTGGACAGTGAGTGGACGAACCTTGAACTACATCCATTATAGATAAGCCTCCTACATGACACATTTCCTTTCAAATGTTGTGATTTTCTAAAAGGCTTGCGCTTTTAAGGCCCTGCGCCATTCCTGGTTTTCATGAGCACTCTAGGGAATATCCAGTTCCCATAGAAAGTGGCCTCCACTTCCACACTCATCTAGGTAAGTCTATGGAGGATGTTCAGCAATGCAACATCTCAGCCAGGCCTTACATCTTCTAGGCAATAGAATTCCTCTCCATTCATTGCAGTCAATTGTACCATATGGAAGGGATGGGGTAGAAATTTATAAATTCCCATTGAATAAAATTTTGGTACAAAACATACATCAGACATCACACAAGTGACTTGTTTTTCCCCTTGAACCTCATACTTAAGATCTCCTTGTTCTTAGGTAAGGTTCCCATCACTCTGTGGCAAAATATAGATGGGCTCCAATCCCATCCCTCTAGCTCGTCTACCAGACTTGGTCCCTTGCAAGGCTTTTGTTAGTAGATCTGCCAAGTTTTGGTTAGAGCGAACATGGAATACTAATATTACTCTATCTTCCAACAAAAGTTTTAGCTGACTGTGCCTCAAGTGAATATTTTTGGATTTTTCAGAATAAATCTTACTTTCGCTTGGTAAAGCTTCACAGTCACACCGAATTGAGATTGTAAGGATGGGCCAAGAGACAAGTGTTATGTCTACCAACAAGTTCCTTAAGCCACTCAGCCTCTTTATTAGTGACTTCCAAGGCTATTAACTCTAATTCCATCGTGGATTTGGATATACAAGTTTGCTTCTTGGAACCCTAAGCAACGGCACCCCCACTATAAGTAATCCATAAGCTAATAGACAGGGATTCATCAGTATCCGTAATCTAGTTTGCGTCACTGTATCTTTCTAATACAATGGGTTCACCCACAAAATGTAGGCCCTAGTTTATGGTTCTTTTGAGATATCTCAGGACCTTATAGACCGCATTCTACGTTACTGGTATATGTACTCAGCTTACCCACAGCAAAGCCTATATCATGTCTAGTACAAGACATTGCACAATTATATATCCAATGACTTGCATTGTCCAATTGGCAAATAGGAGCATTACGGTTCCTTCTAAGTTTAACATGAGCATCATGTTGGGTCGAAATTGGTTTTGCATTCATAGCGATAAAATTTATTGAGCATTTTCTCTATATAGTGGCTCTAGGTAAAAAAATACCCAGTAGTTGTCCTCGTTATTTTGATTCCAAGTATCACATCAGTTTGCCCCAAGTCCTTTATATTAAATTCAGAAGACAATAGTTTCTTAGTCTCCTCAATGCATGCAGTATTGCTGCCTAGTATGAGCATATCATCTACATACAGGCAAATAATTACAACCGCACCATCACATACCTTGGCATATACATATGTATCAGCATCGCTGATTTAAAATCCGCGTGATAAAACAACTCTATTGAATTTTTCATTCCATTGTTTGGATGCTTGCTTCAAACCATACAAGGATTCCACAGGTTTACAAACCTTGTGCTCTTGTCCCTTAAAGACAAATCCCTCAAGTTGCCCATTTAAAGTTTTTTCATCTAGTTCATCATGAAGAAAAGCAGTTTTAACATTCATCTGGTGAATTTCTAGATGGTATATAGAAGCCATGGTAATGAGTACTCGAATGGTAGCTATTCGAGCGACTAGAACATAGGTGTCAAAGAAATCAACACCTTCCTTTTGTTTACATCCTTGTGCAACCAGCCTTGCTTTATATTTCTTAGAAGTACCATCCACCTTTATTTTCTTTTTGAAAATACATTTACATCCTAAGGGCTTAGCACCAGAAGGTAAATCCACCAGTATCCAAGTGTCATTTCTAATATTGATTTCATCTCAGCGTTGGTTGTCTCCCTCCAAAAAGGAGTGTCACGTGAGGGCATAGCATCTTGGAAATTTTTAAGATCTTCGACCAAAAGATACATCTCAAAATCATGACCAAAATCAGTTGGCTTCCTTATTCTTTTACTTCTCCTAGGTTCTCATGATCATCAATTTTGTGTTTACCTTGTTGTTCTTCACATTCATTATCCTACTCACCAATAAATGGGTGTTCAAATAATTCTGCATCCCTGGACTCTTTTATCACATTAGATTCAAGGTCTAGAAATTTATATGCTTTGCTATGTTCAGTATAGCCCAAAAACACACTTTACAAATCTAGGTCCAAATTTGGGCCTCTTAAGGTCAGGGAGCCAAAGCTGTACAACCCCAAATCTTGAGGAATCCTAAATAAGGTCTCCTTCCTTTCCAAAGTTCATATGGTGTAGAATTAGATTTTGAATATGGTATTTGATTCAAGATATAACATGCCAACATTAAAGCCTCTTCCCATAAATTAGCAGGGAGGTTAGAATTAATGAGCATGGCATTCACTATACCCACAAGAGTGTGATTTTTCTTTCAGCTAAACCATTATGTTGTGGTGTGTATGGGGCAGTAACCTGGTGAATTATTCCATTTTCTGTGTAATAGTTAAGTGAATTTGGTGGAACAGTATTCACCACCTTTGTCACTTCTTAAAACCTTGATTTTCAAATTCAATTAGTTCTTAGCTTCTGTTCTATAGATCTTATATTTCTTAAATACTTCATCTTTGTTTCTAATCAAACAAACAAAGGTGCATCTTGAGAAATCATTTATGAAAGTGACAAAGTACTTCTCTCAGATCACATACATCACCATGTACTAATTAATACCAGTAAACTGAAACTTACTTTCCAATATAAGAAAAGGTTTCCTATCAACTTTGATCGTACACATACATCACACACTATTTTCTAGAAGTACTCATTTTTCTTAAAGCATGATACTTAAAGAGACCTAATCTACCATGCCATAAATAAAAGGAATCGAGCATATACAAAAAAGAAGAGGTACATGTTTCATTATGTACACTACACTTTAACATGCCTTCAGTGTTGTACCTCATTCCTACAAAGTCGTCATTCTTCAAGAAAACAACTTGTTGGATTCAAAGAGAAGTTTAAAGCCCCTCTTATTCAACAAGTATTCTAACACCAGGTTTTTCAGGACTTCGGGGGCATGATACACATCCAGAAGGGTGAGGACCTTGCCAGACGTAATTTTTAATTGAATTGTCAAGCTTTAATTGAATCATCCCTTTAACTAGTACTTTAGAGGAGAAAGAATTGCCCAAATAAAGGATAGTGTCGTCCCCCAACATTTCATAAGCCCTAAACACGTTTTTGCTATTACAAACATGTCTGGTGGCTCCAGAGTCCACCCACCATTTTGTAGTGCCCCCAACTGCATTAGCTTTAGAGATCATAGCAACAAATCTTTCTTCCACCACAATGGCTTGAGTCAGCTGTCTCTTTAGAGTTCTACAAAATTTTTGCATATAATTGACTTTGCTACAAAAATAGCATACCAAAGTCTTTTACCCTTATCTTAAGCTATCTTTGAGTTTACATCTTGGGTATCTTTATTACATTCTTTCTTTTCTTCAATCTTGATTCCTTTTCAGTCCACAACTTCTTTCTTGGACCTTCAATCTGAGAATTGTACTCTTTCATATCTCAAAGTCAAGTCAACTCTTCGACCCACAAATGGGTCATCAATCGTTCAAGGCTCAAGTCTTTTGACTCAGGCATTAGTGTGTTTTTGTAGTCTTTCCAAGAGGGTGGCAACTTATCATTTTTTGCACCGACATGGAATGACTCATCAATTTTAATAGCATTTGATGGAAGCTCATTGACTATAATATGAAACCACGGCTTTGAGCCAATACCCATTTTTCTTCGGTAATTTTAAAAATTAAGTATTTGCTAATGAAGCACTTCTTCCTATCAGCAATCTTCTTTTTTATATTTGGCATCCAAATCTTCCCACAGTCCTTTGCAGTTGGCATTCATGAGTAAAGGTCAAACAAAGGATCACTTAGAGCATTCAGGATATATGCCCTTTACATATGCAATCATTTTCGTCCCATTCTTGAATTTCTTCTGCAATCTAATAAGTGGTGGTTTGATCACCAGTAGAATTCGAGGGTGTGATTCTAGTAATGGGACGTGCTTCCTTAGTACATAGTCCACTTTTAAGGTCCTCAATAAGAATAGGACCTTACCCTATCATCTTTTAAAATTAATTCCATCAAAATGATCCAACCTTACAAAATCTTAGGTCCTTGCTTTCAGCGAGCTTCCAGTGGCATATCGTCACTTAAATATTTTGAAATCATTAGGTTTTCCCAATTTTATTAACATCCCAGTCTCAAAAAATTCAGTAGCACCTCCCCTTAACCCAAGTCAGTTTCAATACAAAAATCGCTAGAATACTCCTAGGCCCAGGTAAATTCCCATAGAAATCAGATCAGTTTTTCAGAGGCTATATCTGGCAACAAAAACACTCATTGTCCCAATTAAATTCCCGTAGGAATTACATCTAGTTTCAGAGGTTAACGGAGTGATAAAAGAGTTCGGGATCTGAAGGCACGACGCTTTTTTCAAATTATTTAACGCCCTCAACTCAGCTAGAAACCGAGATGCAAATGGTGCCGGCAAGAATGCTCCTAGGATACAGCCAGATCATGAAACTCTTCCTCAGTCCCCGAGTTGCATACTCAAAGACTCACCTAAAATCACAGCATTACTGATCTTGCTCCTTCTGACCATCAAATTCTCGTGCTCTCGATTTCGGTCACCTTTTTCTCTGTTTTTTAAAGGTATGAAGTCGTCCAACTCTAGGACGTGTTGAATAGAGGTGAAAAAGGAAGAGTAGTTTTAAAAGAGGGAGACTGGCCACATGTTAAAACGTGGCAAAAGAACAAGAAGAGGAAGGGGAGTTCTTCACCGCTTCACCATAGGTAAGAAAAGAGTTGGTGGTCCTCAAGGACCACATAAATATAAAAGGACCATCAAGACAACATAAAAATAATAATTGTTTTGAAACTAATAAATTAACTAATTTAACATAGGATGCATCCCCTATCAAATCCATTCATTACTTTGAAATTGGAAGTTTTACTTATTCCTTTGAAATTGCTCAACAACATGAATAACATGGTCAAAGGAATTGGTATGACTTTCAACATAGGCTCCTCATTTGAAGGAATCAGAAACACAACAAACTAGAAGAAATCTTCCCTCTTCGTGCCCGTTACCTGATTTTCTATTGTACGAATCAGTACGTTTGATTATCCTAAGACAACTTCTAGTTGCCGCCCATAAGTCAACTGGAAGACATTGACTTGGCATAGTAGGTATGGACCCAGACTATCAACCAAAAATGAAAAACAAGAAGAAAAAAATTGATGCATGTACTAGATCTTCTGAATAAATAAGAACACAACCAAACACAAAAATAAAAATTAACTTCTCACTAAATATAAGAATGCAACTATATCACTTAAGTCTCATCTATCAAAAGAAAAAACTGCATGCTGAAACGCCTTTTTCTCAAATTTGATGGTTCTAGCTGCCACATTCTTTAGAATCCATATTTGATAAACTCCAAAACCCATTTTTCACACCGATTAGCAGTTTCTTGCGCAGATAATTAAAAAGAAAAAAGCTAACATACTTGTTTGCACTTCGAAGCATAATATTGATTTTTACACTATGCCCAGCAAATCATAGAAACTATTTCATGGGGCCAGCCATATATATTTATCGCATAGAACTTCATGAGAGTCCAGTAGCATGCTGCCATGTTGTATTCATGAGAAAGGAAAATCCATTATAACATAATGTGACAAATATAAGTGTTCAAATACCTTCTATTTTCAGAAAAGACAAAAACACACACACACACACACAAACGCAAACACATGCCCATGTGCGTTTTTCTGGTATCGTATTAACTCATTTGATAAAGTGATGGATTAAATGTAGATGGAACATTGGTGATCGTAATGGTAGTTTAAAAGGCTGCATACCTGAGGAATGGCACAAAATCGGAATATTGCAGGATCTCTTAAAGCAGACATGTACTTCAAGCAATCCTCCACATGAAATAATGCATTGGTGACCATTTCATTCAAACAACGTACTGCCTCTGATGAGTTTTCCTCATATTTGAAGTCCTAAAAACATTTTCAGAAGGGCTCAGAAATGACCTATCACTTGGGTATTATTCAGCCAAAAAAACAAGGGGGAAGAAAAAACACTCATAGCAAGGGATGAATCTAAAGCCATTAAAAGCAAAGACAAAACCAAAAGAACATCTGACAAAATAGAAAAAATCCATAAAAAATGAAAATTGACCCAAGACCGACCTCTAGTTTAAGGGCGTATTTATTCCATATTTCTCGGGGCCAGAACATGCGTGACTTTGGCACCTCATTTATGTCCTCCAAATAGTCTCTAATGATATTTGTTTTCTGCAATTCAAAGACAAGAGTACTGTTATATATCCAAGTCACATATCTAGTGATTAGAAGAATGCTCCTATGAGTTTCTTGAATAAAAGCCCATCAAGTTCATCTTCCAAAACCCACCTGAAGGAACAAGCCCATTGAATTTGAGAGAGAATCTGGGGCGAATTCTTCTGTTCCAGAAGCATAAAAGAGACGGGATAATCCCAACCCAACAAGTCCTGCCACATAGTGGCAATACTCATCATAGTCATCGATTGTTTCCACCTATGAAGCAGATGAAAGAAGTCAATAATGTACCTCATGTTTATCCGATGAACAATAGTCGAAGCTATCACTGCAACCCTAGTGATCCATGTAGTTCTGAGTTATCCTATGCAGGATCAACAGAATAGAGATTCTATAACTGGAAATTTATGGTGCAAATTGTGATGGTAGGATCAACAGAATGGAAAAGTTTGGTCGTGTTGCGCAATTTTAGCAACATATATGATGAACCGTATCTTCAACTTATAACCATTTTTAATTTTTAGTTCATTTTCATAATTCCGGAAAGAAAATGATAAGGGTCCAAAGAGTTTGGAATATGAGGTGGAAGGATAGAGTAGAAAATCAAGAGGAGGTTTCAAGCAGTAGATTTGACCCCCCTGGTGGGAATAAAGGTTTGAGTATTGTCAACTAGACGCTTGTTCCTCAAGTCATAAGATAAAAGTATTATCAATTTGTTCTTTGACAAGTGTTAACAGTTTCAAAGAGAAGCTTGATATGATATTCATCCATCATAAAGCGCAAAGTTTAAATATGCAAAGATACAGGCACAAGGAGCAAGCGCAGTTACAGATTACCTCTGGTGCAGTACAGTTTCCCTCAGGTGTTTAATACTATTCCATGACATCCAAAATGAGGATTAGCACAAGTGATAGAGTGTATTTGTGTTTAGCCACAGCTAGCATACTATACTGAAGAACAGTTGTTCTTAAGAATATAATAATTATTCTATGACATCCTAAATGATTAATGAGCACAAAAACATGATGGTGTACTGATGCAGTTAGATTAGGATATGCATCAGAAGTTCACAACCTTTGGTTTATGGCCATGAAGATGAATAAAGAACACCCAGTGAAGTAAGTTCGGAGATAGCCAACAAAGTAAAGTATATAGCGTATAAAACATGTATATAGCGCACCTCCTTGCAAATAAATTTCGCCATCCCTGCACCCATTCCTTTGGTAATATCTTCAATGGCCTCTTGATACCTGGAAAAGAAAAAAGAAAATAGAGTGAATTGAATTACAGCCTCCTCAAAGGAGCAGCAGGTAAATTCAACAGTCCATGAATCAACTTCAATCAACCATTGCAATGTGGCAAAGAGAAAAGTCATTTGTTGACTGTACCCCTGATTGGCAGATAATATATATTCCCAAAGTATAATAATGTTGAAAAGAACCCCATAGTCTAATTTTTAAAAATTAGAAGGTTACCCAATTTTTATTGAAGATGTCAAAACTGCAACTTCTTTTGGACTGCACGAAGACTGGTGCATTCAAATGAAATTATTATTCAAGCTATACTAGTGAGAACAAACCTTCTTCCAAGCTCCAGAAATGAACTTGCCACGTGTTGGAAGTGATCCATCAACATTTTATAGTGATTTGTACCACCTAAAGATAAAATGAAACATTAGGATTAATTTACTTAAATTCAAGCTTTGAAAAGAGACATTGAACAAGAAAATAATCTTGCAAGCAGGATAGATTATAGATGCAGTTGAAGTAACTTGCAGAATTAAAAATGTATTAATGATTCATATATCAGTGACAAGTCAGCCAAAAATGAAGTAGAAGTAGCATATATGGTAATCTAAATTTGTATGCTTACATGAAAAGTGCCAATTGACGTCATATATGTGACGATGAAAAGACTCCAATATTGGTAATTTGACATCAGCAGGTATGCTAGTATCATCCTCTGCATGGTAAAAACATGCAAGTTAATTAGAAATATAGAATAATGCAAAACCCATAAAAATCATGATTTGATAGGTATAACAAAAACCAAGAAATGGTCAAAAAATAAACTAGAGAAGTAACTTAACAATCAAACATCAAGAAAGATATGCAGGACATGTATGGGAATCTGCATAAACAAAGGGGAAAGTTATCAAAAAGCACCGAAGAGAGGAACTACTTAACATGTCACCTGTTTCTTTTGATTTAGCTTAAAAAAGACCATCAAAGGACAAAATAATCATGAGTTATAAGAGTTAATATTTTAGGAATGGCTTAATAAAGAGAAAATTTTGTACAGGCCCCTCAAAAAAAAAGAAAAAAATAAAAATTTCATAATAACTCCTCTCTCATTTTCTCCTACTGTGCAGCATTAATTTTTAGAAGTATCTATCATCCTACCCCCTCCTCACTTCCCTCCCCTTCCTTTGTTACCTTTGCCCCATTAAGTGCCCCAAACAAAATATGAAATCTTTCAAAATCCTCTCTCATCCCTCAAAAAAGCAAGAGACAAGGAAGGGGAGTTATTGAGGTAAAAAATATTTGTTTTGCGCAGTTAGTGAAGTAAAAATAAAGAAGGAAACAGAGAAATGTGAGCAAGGGGTCAGATAATACATACTAATAAAAATCAATGCTGCAACGATAAGAACAATAAGGGAGAGGTTATTAGAAATTAAATAATTTTTAAGGGATCCATGCAAAACTTTCCCTTTTAATAAATGTTGAAATGCCAAATACATGATTTTTCGTGTGGTTTGCTAAATTTCGCCAAATAAGAACACATTAAAGTACTAAAAGCTTTTTCAGCACTGGGCGTGGTGCATGGCGGTCTCACATTCCCAGGCACCTAGTGCTGGATATCATGAAATGCATACACAGTTATGTAGACTCTTAATGAAAGAGTTATGTCAACTACAGGGTGTTCCATAACGGTAGAGGAGTAGATCCAGAAAAAATTGACCACTCCATTAGTTTTCTTGTTTACTTTCTACAAGCATGACCATGTGGGTGCCTGTGGAAACTAGTGCATCTTAAGGGCGTGTGTGATTTGGAGCCACAATTTACACAGGGTGACATTTTACATGGTTCCCCACTAACATTGTAATTGGCACTGTAGGGTCCCACATAGAGCACCAATTTCCTTGAAGCTGACAAGGTGGGGCAGGACATCCCCCCCAGAATCAAATGGGGGAGATGTCCTATAGTGTCGAATGCGCAAGGGAGCATTGTGCTCTCAATGCTTTCAAACGCATCTTAAATATTGGTTGTAAGATAAATACAAATAATACAATCACAACTTTTGTAGAATAGAAATTTATTTCCTTCTGAATACACAAGAATATTTACTTATAGAAAAAGCACATGAAATTTTCGTTCAACATCCTGGAAAAACAACATAAATAAAAAAAGTGAATAATAATTTTATGACTTTGAATGCGTAATGACACAAGGTAAAATAACATAGTCAAAGAGGAACATATATTTCAGCAGTAGCAAGGAACAGACCTACTGTATCAAGCCCACGAAGAACCAAGTAAAATATGCAAACCTACAAAATTCAAGAGAAGCAACATATCATTAGTTCAAGGCCTTTATGTCACTAAGACTGAAATCATTTTAGCAGAAACCAATTGTAAATGTAAAACTAGGAAATTTAATGACACGAGAAACAGTTAACTCATGTCCTTAGGATGGAAAATGCTTCACAAACATCAATTAATAAATATGTGAACAATGGCAGCCAGGACAGAAACTAACCTTATTGAAGCATTTTCTTTCTACGAACACATACCAATTAACATTTTAAAGTTAGCCAAGACAATTCGGACTTTCATCATATGAAGGCATAACAATTGCGTATTTAAAATAGTTTTTTTTTTCCTAACATAGTGTAGTACTTCAATATGAAATCCCAATAGCAGGAGCCCCTCCTGATATTGAATTACTTTCAACAAATTGGTCCGCTGGTAAGCATAAGGTAGTTATAATATCATTGTATGATGCATATATGTTTAGGTGGAGTTTATAGTTTCTTCTGTTTCTGGCTATAATTCAATCAAAAACTTGCCTTGAGCTCAGAACACAGCACCTGCTACGAGCCCAAAATGAGCTAAAAGATTGCAAAAAAATATAATACAAAAATTGCTAAAAACCCAAAAAATAAATATACCCGACTCTGTACATTTAACTCGCTTCCGTAAGGTCCCAAGTCCGAACCAACTCAGTAGAATCTCAAAACTGCTAATTTAAACCTCGAACACCAAATAGAACTAAAACTCACATAGATCATTTTCCAATGAGCAAGTGATTATCTTGCAAACGGCACAAATATCCCTTCTGGTACTGTGTGCCATACGTTAAGATCACTCACAATAGGAAAAGTTCCATTTCCAACTAACAACACACCATTTGTCACAAGTTTAGGCTATCTATAATTTCACCAACTAAACCTCATAATCATCATGTAAGTATAACTATATACTTACAAAAACATTCAAGAACTCATGACCCTTAGAATATGAAAAAAGCATTAATCACAACAACCAAACAAAAACCCCAACAATCAAATCTCATCAGGCCGTGTCCACAAAGAACACACCAATCTCAACAAAACTTCGAAAAAAAAAAACAAGCTCAAGCTTCAAAACCAAAACAAGAAAAGAAAGCCCACGAGAATTTTAGACTGAACAATTTATATGTACATACAGCATTCCGAAGCTCTGGTTCAAGTTGCTGGATCACGAGAGCAAAGCTTCGTGAGACCTTTTGGAGCATGGTGTAACAGAAGGCCCAATGTGGCTCTGGTGGAACCTGCTTCTCTGCATATAGAGATGCAAACTTGAGCTTTACGAGGGCAGGCAAATCCGCGGGGTGTTTTAGTAAAGAACCCAATTTGCCCATTTTCGATTCACTATTCTTGCTTCAATAGACCTCAGATCTAAATTTGAAGGAGCCGAATGAAAATCGGAGAAAATCAGAGGAATCGAAATACCCAATGCGGGTGTTTTCCTTCTCAGTAAGAACGTGAGAGAGATTAATGGTCGATCAGAAATTTGACAATGGAGAAAAAACTGAAAAAAAGGGGAAAAAAGGAAACCGTAGAAGGCGCTTTCGAGACAGATCGTTATCGGGTAGCTCAAAGAAGGATAAAGAAGAAGAATTTGGAATTTTTTTCTTGTTCGTTATAAATTAATGAGAAATGAGAAAACAAGGACGACAATTGCTTATACGCATCCACCAACAGACATGGAGAGAGGGGGAGAAGGGGTTTATATACTGGTGGGGCGGTTTGTATACAACCTAGGCTCCAAACAATCAAAGTAAAGCGCACCTTCAAGTGTTAAAAAAATATCGTTTCAATATTGAAAATCTTTGTAATAACTTTAAAATATATTTTACTTTCAATTATAAAATTTTAATTCTAAAAAATAGGATAGATCAAGCATAACAATAAAAACTTGAAGAATTAAAAAATTGACGGTCAAATAATGTATAATGTATTATTTTTAAAATTTAAAATTTATTTATTTTTTCATGTCTTTATATGTTGATACCGATATGATCAATAGGAATATATTTGTGCATCAAAACATCCATTTCCAACGAAATTTTGATATGTACAAACTTTTTCCTTATATTCTGAGTGAGATGGGCAGGCTTTTTGTGGTCAAATTTGGTGTTCCCCAAACTAATAAGAGTCCTCCCTCGGCCAAAACATCATCATTTTTGGCTATAAATACAAGGGTGAAATTGACCACCCTGAGTTGACAACCGTCGACACGAGTGTCCCGGCCTTACAAGTTTCAAGGACGGAATCGACCACCCTGTGAGTAGACAATCGACAACACGAGTGTCGCTGTTAGCATGCAGCCAGTCTCCATAATATAGAAATGCAATAAATATTTTTTTTAATATAATTTAATTTTAATTTTTAAAAAATATATAATCTTTAACCTATGAATATGAAAAAATAACTTAATTTTAAAAAAATTAAAAATAATAATTATATTAAAATTACATTTGGCCAGTAAGTTATCATTATTTTTAAATGGACCACCTTTGCATCCATTTTTAGGATGGATGCTTTATATCTCTGGACTACATATTGTAGAAATACGGTCTAGCCTGCATGAAACAATTTTTCATAAGTTTCTCTTTATACTTTGAGTTTAGAAGCAAAGATTAGGACCATCACTATGATTAATTAAGGATAATTAACGTAAGAAATTTACTTTAAAAAGGTGAACAATAACTCTAATATGTATATATTTTGCAAAAGGTTTTTTTTTTTTGGGTCAAATTTTCATTTTATCCAAAAATACCTCCTCAACCATACTTGAATCACGGGATGGTGTCCCAGATTTTTTTTTTTTTTTTCTTCTTTTAAAATCTGACACTTGAAAACCTAACTTCTTTATAATTATATCATTAAAGAATCCCAAGTGCCACATCGTAACTTTGGCAAAAAAAAATTTCCACAAATTAGTCTGGGCTCTCCCTCTCCAAAAAGCCCCCAAAGATATTTTGTTCTTCTTGCCGAGTATTCCGACGCTCCCAAGTACCGAACTCACTTTTGGCATTATAATTGCTAAAGGTTGGTTCGATACTTGAAGTTTCGATCCACTTTGGCATTAAAATTGTTAGAGGCTGGTTCAATACATGGAGAGCGCTCTAATCGCTGACTGCTTGATTGGATCGGAACCGTCTAGTGCCCGATTTTGGTTTTGGGCAGTTTTAGTGACCGACCGGTATTAAAAAAAATTTCTAAAAAATAGATATAAATTACCAAAAATACGGAATTTGGTTTGTAATGTATTTTTTAATATTCTTTATATTATGGTAAAGATTAAAATTTGTTTTCGTCATTAATACTCACTTTAATTCAAATATCGATTTGTTAAAATATAAAATTTTTTCATTAATTTTCAATTTCATTTGAATGTGTTTTATTTTAATCATTCTTTATATGTTTTCATATTTCAGTAGATTTTTTTTTTTGTACATTTTTTATTTTTTCTACGCATTTTTTACCGTCCCGTACTTACCTAGTTAGAACGGTTGAATCGGCTGGTTTACCGGTTAGCCGGACTGCTTTTGGGCTCATGTCCGGTTAATCATTCCGATTCGATTTTGCAAACATTGGTCGGACCAACTTCTCAAAAAGTATTTTAAATGTGGTCTGGTACCGGGATATGGGTATTTTGGCCAATGAGAAAAAAAAGATTCTAGTTTAAAGATGAAATTAATTAGCCTTTTGGAAAATATTCAGATTATGTAAAATGTTTTATTTAATGTTATCAATAAAAGCTAAGTAATCTTGTAAAAAAAAAAGTTATATATGTTATAATTTCCTCTTATACCACTTAAAATGTTTAAATGGATAGGGAGGTAGCAGAGATAGCTTGATTGTTGATCTCTTCACAATTCCTTATTCTTTTTAATTTATTGAAGTGTTCTCAAATTTTGAAGTGTTGATATGTGACGACAGCCAAGACCTAAAGCATCACAATAAGGTTGCTCTAAATAAAAACAACCAATTATATCTAAGAGATTTGTGTTGTCTTTTCCGTAAAAACAATTACAAAGGAAAACTCTTATGTATTTGATATAAAATAAGATTTTAATTTTAGAGATAGATTTTATAGCCAAAACTTTAGGGGTTGAGGTTGAGAATCTCCATTACGGTGAATATGAATAAAGAAAAAAAAATTAAAATAAAACATTATGTTTTTTAACACCTTTTATGTTGAGTTTTCATGGGACCACCATTTCTCCACATCCATATTTAAGGTGGATGTTTTATGCGCCACGGGATGCTAATCAGAAATCTGTTCCTGTTTGAAAGTAGGTTTTTTATTTTATTTTATTAAGTTCTTGGGTTATCAAATTTGAGGTTTGAGGTTATTTGAGATTATTTTGCAATTCCATTTTTCTTAGGGTATTTGTGTTTTGAATTGTGGGGTAGAATTGGAAATTTAATTCTTTAAAGATGAAGACTTTGGATTTAATATTGATCCGGGTTTCTTAAAGAGCAAGTTAGGTTTTAAGATTTTTATTCTATAAATATATTTGTATAAAAAAAAAAAAGAGAAAAAAACTAACTTTAGTTTCGTGAAAAGATCTTTTTGGGTGGACTCCCTTACGAGATTCTTGAAAAAAGGTATAATATTTCATCTCTTTATTTTTGACTTGTTTTTTTATTATATTTCTTCTTCTCATTGCATCAATTGATATCAAAGCCTTAAGATCTATCAATTATAATGCCACTATAAAACACTTTTATGAACGATGATATATTGCTATATATCATTGAGTTTGTAAATCAACAAATTAAAACGAGTGTTAATCAATCCATGGAAGATATTTTAGACGAGATCCATGGATTTCGTAAATCTTTTGGTGATATAAATTGGTGGTTGAAACAATTAGAAAATATCAAAAAAGATGGTGCTCGCAACAACATAGAATCAATCCTAAATTTCACCCTATATATGAATTGAGCCCACGACTAACGGTCGGGGGGGGGGGGGGGGGAGGGGGGGGCCAATACCGAATATAATGGGAAAATATAGAGGCAAGACCCATGAGCAATAGAGCATCCACAAGATATTGTATTAAGGTCGATCATCTCAAAGCTCTTCTTAGAGTTGAGTGCAGGTAAAAGGTTTTTTTTTTTTTTTGGAGTGGATTGCCAAAAGAATAGAAGTTAACTTATTGTACCCAAGCTTGGCGTGTATATTGTGTCTTGGTGGAAATGAGCTCTAAAATCTCAACTTCAAAATAGAAAAAGATAAAAAATTTTAATTGGCAAAAGATAAAAAAGAAATTGAAAGAAAATCTTCTTCTTCTTATGGTCATGAGCAACTGTTTTCAAGACCTCCGGAATCTTCGACTACATGAGAAAAAAATAAATGGCTATATTGTGGAATTTTATGGACTTATGGCTCGAAACAACATTAGGAGATTGAAGGACAAAAAGATAATTGGTTATATTAATGGGAGCGCTAACCAACCACTAAGGATGAGGTCTTTCTACATTAGCCATGACTTTAAATGAAGCTTTTCAAATTGCTTTACGAGTAGAGATCAAATTACAATAGCGCACATAGAAATAATTTCTCACCCAAAAGGAGATCTCCTACAACTCAAAATTTAGTAAAGAAAATAAGAATTCCTCTAAGGTTGCTTGTTAACTATGTAATGAAACTAGACATTGTGCACATGAATGCCCAAAGAGGAGGATGCAAGTACACTTGGTTAAAGAAACATATGAAATTCATGACTAAGATCAACACCCAGCCATCCATATGCATGGTGACGAAGGAGATTGTCTTTATTTCAAAATTTCAAGTCTTCAAGGTCGAAGTCGAGCTTCTCCCAATCCTGAGAGAATGATAAAATTAGTTTTATTTTTAAAATCAACTTTTAAGATAAATAAATTGAGGTTTGGAATTATTTTAGATTTCTACTTTTCTTTTAGGGTATTTATATCATTTTTATCATAGAGAATTGAGGAATAGAATTGGAAGCTTAATTCTTTAAGCATTGAAGATATTGGATAAAAAGAATATAAGAGAAGAACAAGTGATATTGGTATTGTAAAAAGTATAGAGGATAAAAACCAAGTTTGAGGAAAATAAAGAGATAGAAAAAATAGTGCAGAAAATTAAAGAAGCGAGACACAAAGATCTATGTGGTTTGGCAAGTTGCCTATGTTCACGGGACAACAAAATTCTCTTTAACTAATTAGAAAAACACCGCACAAACATGGAGTTGTGTGGAAAAATAGTGAACCATTGAAAAAACACCTGTAAAAATAGTGAAACCGGTCCAAATCGGTGAATCGCCATTTTTATTGTAACAAAATGGTTTTTTACTACAGCAAAACGCTTTACATTTCCTAGACCGCATATGTAGATATGCGGTCTGGCCCGTATCAAACAATTTTCTTTTTTTAAATCGAGTAATGATCCCTTAGGACCCTCTTCTACCCATGTGTGTAGGACCATAGATGATCACTATTAAAGTTAGTACGGATCTCTAAAAAAAATTATTACATAAGTATAAGACTTTATTTTTCTAGAGATTTGTGCCAATGTTAATGGTGATCCGTCCTGTACACGTGAACGAGAGAGGGTCCTATAGGACCATTCCTCTTTTAAATCACCGTAAGAAAGTGAATAATGTTCGCATGTTCTTTTTCCTGAACTTTGAATATTATTTTGCTTTTGTTTACCATAAGGCTGGTGGATGTATTCATCGGCGGACCCCAACAGATCCGAACCATTGTACTTGATTGCCCGTTTTTTGAAGATTGAGTTTGATGGGAAAACCTTGCGCACTGTGATCCGTATAGCCACATGAAAAATGTAGTTATCCATTGAAGATAACAACTCTCTGGACCGGACTTTTTGGATATATAATCCGAGTGGAAAACGACTTCCATGTTCGGTTCCGAGAGCAATTTTTTGTTTTTTTGTTTTATAAATGTTACGTGATTGATTAAGCAATAAATATTACATATTAAGAAATAGATATTAAACAATCGGAAAGAGAGCACTTTTTTTTGTTTCGTTGATAATTCATTGAGTTTGGGATGGTACTAAATTGTGACCTTCAATAATAGACTAATCTTACGTTGTAAAGCCTTAGGGCCTATTGAGTTGGAACGCAAAACGTGTTTGGGCCTATTATTGTAAGTGGTGTGGGAATTGGAAAAGGTTTCTATGCTTCTCCTACAGCATAGAAGTTATATCTTCTCCTTACCATCCAGCTGTTCATTTTTTTTATAAAGAGAGCTATTCACCGTTTGATCTTAGATCCGACGTTTCAAAGTATTTTATTTTTAGTTTTTTTAATAAAAATTTTCTGAATATGAAATTTGATACGTGGTATCTTCTCATTGGGGTGCACCTATAAAAAATATTAACAATAATTTTTTGATAAAATATAATGACAAAATAACCCCTTAAATTTTTAGGGGTATTTTGGTTATTTTATTTTATTGAAAATATTTTTTTTATATTTTTTGTTAGTGTGAGTTTAATAGAGGAATGAGCGTCCAAAATTTGGTGTCAAAACAGTTTATAGAAAAAAAAACTAAAAATAAAATAGTATAGAGATGTGACATTGTGATTGGGGCAATCTTATCCCTCCATTCAAAATGGACGGTTGGATAAGGGGGATGATAGAACTTTTATACTGTAGGGGAAGCATAGAAAGCTTGCCCGTGGGAATTACTTTTGCAATGTCTTGTTTTGTGTGTGTCTACTTTTTAACTCCGGTAGTTTGAAGAAATGATGTAAATAAGGTTTTGCAGGATTATTTTTCATCAAATTTGAGATATTTTGTCAACCTTATGGCAACTAATATTCTCAAAACCGGCCGATCTAACCTGTAACCACCCGATTAGATTGGAAGCGGGTTTTGGGCGGTTTTGGTGATCAATTGATATTTTAAACTTTACATATAATACTACTTCAAATTTATATTAGATATATTATAATGTTTTATTGGTTAGTTTTGATAGTTAAGTTGCATGTGAATCATGTTTTGAATCCCAATGTTTTTGGGTTTTTTCTTTTAAGAATTCAAATTCATTTCGTTGTTGATTCAATTCAAAAAATTTATTGCCCATGGGAAGCAAACTTGAAATAAATTTTATTTTATTAAACCCACTAACCAATACACCATTTACTACTTAGTTGACAAAAAGAAGGGACTATATTATTTATAACTTAAGTTTTTCTTCATTTTATTTTAAAAAAAGGAGTTAGTCAAGTTGATTATTTTAACACTATTTTAGTATTTTTTACATTATGGTAAAGGAAATTTTTTTTTGGGTCAATGATATTTTTATATTTTCTCACCTTTTTCAAAAAAATTTACAATACCCCTGAGCCCAAATCGATTCGTTAACATGCATTTTTTTCCATTAATTTTCAACTTCATTTGAGTGTGTTTTGTTTTAAACACATTCTTTATATGCTTTTCATATTATAATAGATTTTTTTTGTATTTTTTTTTAAAAATTTAACACTTTTTTTAAAATACGGGCCTTTGCCGGTTAGAGCAGTTGAGTTTGCCGGTTTGCCGATTAGGCAAGTTAAATCGCTTCCGGGCCCATGTCTGGTTAACTGTTCCAGTTCAATTTTGCGAACACTGATGGCAACAATCCAACATTGTTATAGAGAGGCGAATGACAATGCTGATGTTCTTGCCAAAGGAGGAGTCCATACTCCCTCTTGTTGGTTACTTCATTTTTGTAATCTTGTGTCTTTGCTTGAACATCTTGTATTTTACATTTGGATTAATGATAAGTCGTACATTACCGTTAAAAAAAAAAAAAAGACGTAAAGAAGTCTTTGAAACGATTTTGACCTCATAGTATAAGGTTGAGGTTCTAAGTAATCAAGGTAAAGTATCTTTAAATGCTATCGAAAGATGGTGTTAAGAACCATAAATTTTTAAGATAGTTTGAAAATTTATTTTCATCCCTAGTTAAAAAATTTTAAAAAATAGTGTAGATTGAGCAAATCTATGAATACTTGAAAATTGATGGTCCAACAAATGCATTACAAGATGCACTGCTTTCAAGAATTGAAATCCATTTTCTCTCATGTCTATACATCTTGATGTCGAGATGATCCGTTTGAAGATTTTTGGGCATCAAAACAATTTCTTTTAGTGAATTTTTGAGGTGTGTCTTGATTTGATTGTTTAGGACCCCACTCTTATGTAAACTTTTTTCCATTATAAAAAAGGTGTGGTTTGTATATTGTTGCAACCCCTGTAGATAAAATTTCATATTTTACATTATCAATTTTATTTAGACAATATAGATTTCATGCGTCTTTTAAAACCGTGTCAATATATGGTACTTATTTTAAAATAATATCCGATGTACAGCATCCAAATGCAATTAGAAGGAATGAATTACTGTAATCTTATTTTAAAGTAAAATTACAATCTTATATAAGCTTTTTCTTTCTAAAAAATAAAAAGGCAAACACGATTTCCCATTGGTGCTATTATACTAGACTTGGCAGTGTACTCAAGGGGTTCCTAAATGAAAATAATACTGTTGATCTGTGTGCAAGGACCATCAAATGGGGTCTCCATTATATCTTCCCTAGCTTGTGTGCAAATTCTAATTTGGCTCATTATCGGTTTTAGAAACCTAGATGACATCATTCTACGACCAAAAGAACTTAGGAAAAGAGCTCGAGCTTAATTGGGTAGCGTTTATAATTTGTAACTTTATGCTCAATTCCTATCAAAGGCTCCCCATGGACCCACCCATAAAAAATGGTTGATATAAAAAGGTACCCACCACCCAAAAAAAAAAAAAAAAAAGGCTCCCCATGGACCCACCTAGAAAAAATGGCTGATATAAAAAGGTACCCACCGCAAAAAAAAAAAATGGACTAAAGAATCCTATTGTCGTCCTATAATAAAAGTAAGATTTTAATGAATGCCTAAAGCCTAGGCTCTAAACTATTAAATTAAAGCTTACCTTCAAACAGTATTGAGAAATGTGGTTTCAATACTGAAAATATTTGTAAAAGCCTTAAAATATATTTTCATTTTTATTTATAAAGCGTGAAGCTTCAAAAATAATGTAGATCAATAGATCTATGACAACTTGAAAATCATGAAAATTAACGGTCCAAAAATGCGTTATAAAATACCCTATTTTCAAAACTTGAAATCTATTTTTTTTTCATGTCAATGCATCTTGATGTCGAGATAGTCAATTTGAAGATATTTGGGCATCATAACATCTTCTAGTGAAATTTTTGAGTTAGGCTCAAATTTGATTGTTTAGAGCCTCGGCTCGGTATAAACTTTTCCCTTGGTTATAATGGAGAGAGTGGTACTGAGAATTGAATTTTGTTCCTTCACATCCGAGAATAACACTCAGACGCCATAGTATTTGACAATGAAGCGGTCTGCACATGTTGTACTACGACCGCGACTTGCATGGTTTTGCTCCCTTGTTAGAGGTGAGTAAATTGCCCTATCGTCTTCTTTGCCTCCAATTGAGTAGCAGGTGACACTTGTTTGGATGTAGTACATTCTTGTTGTCTTTTTCTATAAAACCGAAAGAGGGACTCCATTCGGTCTACGTCAATTTGCCATTTGATCCACCGAGCTTGGGCGAGTGAGCCTGATTTAGTTGAAATAAAAAACATTAAGTCAAATAAAATGGAAAATAAATTATTTTCAAATTAAATGCATTTAAATCTTTCTAACAAATATATTGTGCTCTCAAGAGAGCAGACTGTTCGTTTACTCCCTTGCTGTAGACACCTACTTAGGAAAACAAATTTAGTCTCAAATTTTGAAAACCGGGTAGAATTACTAGATAATTGTTTTTCAAATAAAAAAAAATTAAATTTTGAGTTTGTTATACTTAGATCTAGCCCTTTAAAATTTTGACGGTCAGTATTCAATCTTGAGACATTGGTTTTTCTTTTGTATACAAATAATTTTTTCAGAACTTCTTTTTGTATACGGTCTGTATTCAATCTATGGATTGTATATATCACATCCCTAAAGTTTGAGATCTAAAAAGTATTCATAGCATAGGTTTTATCCAAAGGAGTAAATAAATAGTGTACTTTGTGGGAGTAAGAAATCTTTTGGTCAATTGATAGTGTACTCCGGTAGAAACCTTTTGACAAATCTTTATTAATATTTAAACTAATTTAAATTAGTCGTTCCATTTTAAATTGATTTAGTCATCACCGTCATCATCATCATAGCCTTTTCCCAACTATTAGGCGTTGGTTATACGAATCATGGTCCACCATATCTTTTCTCACTATTTTTTTTGACAATATTAACAAAATTTTATTGAATGAAGAAAATTACAATAGAGAAATTACATCATGAGAAACAACTAAAGATTGTATAGAAACACCCCTATTTGCCAAAGCATACGCAATATCATTGGCCTCCCTATAAACTGTTAGAATTTGTGGGAGTATATATGCACAGACATTGAATAGAGAATAGAGAGAGAAGAAGAGAGTGCACGACATTTAAGTGGTTCAGGCCGAAGCCTTATGTCCATGGATCCAAAGCCCAACGGGCCACATCTTCACTATTTTTAGATGAATGTTTACATCAATAAGTGCCTCTATATATAGAGGACGATCACACAATTAGATAAGATAATTATGGTATGATAACTTGATGACTAAGTAACTTGGTCTCTATCTTCTAGATACCTAACCTTATCAAGAGATATATACCCATACATCCATAATGATGTATATCAATATGAACTTGAGATATCTATATCCCGACACTCCCCCTCAAACTCAAGATGTTTTGACAAAAAGTAGCTGGAGTTTGAACAGTAGTAAATTGCTTAAAGAATTTATGGGTCTCCAGGTGCAAGGTGTGACCGATAGAAGTAGTGGTCTTCATGCTCAGATTGCTTGAACAACAAGCACATGAAGCAGCAAATCTCAAGAATAGACGGCCTCACGAGAGATCTTAAGAACATCCGGGATTGAGTAACAAAAAACTCGATCAATATACAAGATCGAATAACAGAAAGAAATTCGATCATCTCACATGATGGAGCGATGAAAAACTTCATCATCCAACACGATTGAGTAACGGAACACTCAATCATCATTCAACAGGATTGAGTAACGGAACATGCAATCATTGAAACATAGACATCCGAAGCGGACATGATCGAGTAAACTTGATCATCACACAAGATGGAGTAACGAAAAACTCCATCATCAAACATGATCAAGTAAACTTGATCATCACACAAGATGGAGTAACGGAAAACTCCATCACCAAACATGATCAGGTAACTGAAACTTGATCATCAACCATGATCGAGAAATTTGATCATCAACCAGGATCGAGTAAATTCGATCATCACACAGGATGGAATAACGAAAAACTCCATCATCAAACGGGATCACGTAACGAAAAACACGATCGTCAACCTGGATCGAGAAATCGATCATCAAATAGGATTACGTAATGAAAAATATGATCATCAACCAGGATCGGGAAATCTATCATCAAACATAAGGCACTTGGAAGAGCCAACAGAATCAGGAGTATGTCTTCAGAGGGGAGCACGACAGCAATGGTTTAAAAAATAAAGACGACCCAATCGTGAAGAGAGGGTCACAATTACCAGTTTCTCTCTCAAAATTTGAAAGAGCTAGAGAAAGAGATGGCTCCAGAGAAGGTGCTCAAGGCTTAAACCATACCAGTGATGGCTCCACCACTACCAAACACTGGCTTTTTTTTTTTTTTTTTCTTACCACTGCCAAACACTGACCCTTTTTCTTTTCTTTTTTTTTTTTGCGTGGCTCTGGGGCTGAAATATCACTTACCACAAATTTATCATAGTAACTACAATGTTTATAACAAATAAATGAAAAAGAGAATCACTAACCACGAAATTTGATCTTCGCCTTTGTAGATCTAAATACTTCTCGTCTTCTCGGTTATGCAAGATCTCTATAGCTATGACTGCATATTGGTATCTCTATAAGAGATATGTATCTCTATATATGCATATCCATACTAATACGAGAAATCTATATCCTAACACTCCACCTCAAACTCAAGATGCTTTGACACAAAGCAATGGGAGTTTGAATGGAGTTTGAACAATACTAAGTTGCCAAAAATGAAATGAAGCCTTCAAAGAAGCTGTCATATCTAAGACTTGAAGCCCAAATGATTTTAATTGCCATGGAACCAGTTGTTCCTTTTGCACCATTTAATAACATTCATCGAGTCCCTTTCAATGGTACAAATGGAACCAATATTCCTTTCTTTAAAAATTCTTAAACGATGGAGGAGAGCTATACACTCAGCATAATTTATAGTATTGACACCACAAGACCTCATATAAGTAAAAATGACATTCCATTCCAATCCCTAAGCACGCCACCAAAGCCAGCCTGACCCGGATTACCCATAGAGCTCCCATCAAAGTTTAGCTTAAAACATCCTTACTTTGCCCCGTGCCCATCTACAACAAGGTCGAGGCCTGCCAATGGTCAATTTAAACAGATCTGGCAGATTGATCATCCCATCGACTTTTGATATATGCCAACCTTCCTTAGTCACCGACAACCACGACCATAAAAGAGTGCTTTATGTTGTTAAATACTCTTTCAAAAGACATCACCTCCCCTTCAAAGGTCCTACGATTCCTCTCTCTCTATACTTCCCAAAATATAATTCTTCTTAAAAGTTTCCACACAATCGCTCCCACCTTTGGAAGAAAAGGAACATACAAGTGCACCACCATATCCAATACATTTTGGGGAAGAGCCATCCTTATCCCCATACGATAAAAACACCAATACCAAATTCTAGAGATAAAAGAATAATGAATAAACAAGTGAACCCCTGTTTCACCATCTGCTTTACACATCAAGTAAACATTAGTGATAATCTTGTCTCTCTTAATAAGATTGTCAACAGTAAGTATCTTATCTTGAGCAGCCAACTAAATAAAGACCTGTACTGAGGGGCATGGTATAATGACCATCATCCTCTATCATGAAAAAACATTTGTAGGTAGACTTCACAGTAAACTGTCCATCCCATTTAATCTCACAAACTAATTCATCCTCACTGTTAAAAGAGATATATACACTTTTCAATTATGCCCTTTTGAACCTACCCCTTGCCCTTTTTAAGCATTCTACTTGAACCAACTGAAACCTATTAACATGCACTCTACTGGGTCTACGCTTCACATGGCTAACCAGCTAAGTCTACTTTCTCATCTTGTCACCTATTAGAGGCCACATAAGTTCTCTGTAATGTATTCACTGTGAATTCTTTTAAATTGTTTTAATCATTTGAGTTGATTCGATTTCGATCAATTGAGTCCATTGAAAATATTCTTCGAATAATTTAATAGTTTAAATAAATTGCTTCAAGTTGTTTTAATCAATTTGATTTAATTTAACAATCAATTAAAATCAATTATTTTTCATTTGAGACTGAAAATTCAGATTTAAATGGCTTCAGTGTGAAAAAGTCAGATTAAGTATTTGATGTAAAACCATTTTAAATCAACCAATTTTAATTCAGACAATCAAGTAAATCAAGCGCCCTTAAAAATTGATTCACAATAAAAATTCTGTATAATTTCATATTTTCTTTTGTTTCCTCTTCATTTTCTCTCTCCAAATTGCTCCCCAAACATCAGGTTTGGCCTAGAAAGCATATGTTTGAGTGGACTTATACTATCTTAAGAAGACAATGATGCTATTGGGCATTAGTGAGGGGGCAGCGATGGGTTAGTGAGTGCTAGTCAACAAACCCACTTTTTTGTCTTTGCCGAAGGATGCCTTAAAGGCTTTTTTAAGTCGTAGTGGTAGCACTATGACACCCCAGTCTTCACGTTGTAGTTTTTATTTCCATTGACAACACCCCTTTAACACTTCCAAAAAATTAACTCTTAAATTATTTGAAAAAATAAGTAGGAGTCTATTTTTCCCACTGAATTACCAAAAAAATAAAAAAAAAGTTAAAAAGGGGAATCGGACCAGGAGAGCACCTATCTCCCTTCCTATTTTGCATCATCGAGTGGTGCATGAAGTTTCCAAAAAAGATCTGCTATTGCATCATTGAGTGGTGCATGAAGTTTCCAAAAAAGATTTGCTAGGGGGTTTTAGTGTATTATGGGGAGGACCAGTCACGTCCTACTTGTGATATATTGATGATACTGTTTCATTTGCAATGCTCTTGAGGATGTAATGAGAAATTTGTGGTTTTTACGCCCTTCTTTTGAGGTGGTTCCAAAGCTCTCAAAAAATATAGAAATAATCAAAGCTTATAAGAGTGTCATGCCTAGATAGTAGACCTACAAAGCTGGCTAAAGTGGTTGGTTGTGGAATCGGTGCTTTGCCTTGCAAATATTTGGGCCGGGACTGCCCTTGAGCAAGCCTTTCAGATGGCCATGGAGTTCAATGATTGACTGTTCTCAACGGAAGCTTGATCGATAGAAGGCTAAATATCTATCGATTGGCTGCAGGATCATTGGTAAAGTCTATTCTTCAAAACCCCTCATTCTATTTTTTGTCTTTATTGGTTGTAGATATTTGGGGGTAGAATATATTGAAAGTCGATTTTATTTTAAAGATAAAGTGGTTAGGATGTTTTAAAAAGATGATATGGGAGAAGTAGATAATGTGGTACGTGAGGCAGGTGGGGCTTCCTAAAATTAAGGGATTTCATTTGAATAAGTTAAAGAGAGATGTACTTGAGAGAGAGTATTTTGTGGGTTTTTTATTTTATTTTATTATTTCTTTTATATTGTGTTTAAAAGAAGGCTGCAGTTGGCATACGGATGCATCGATACGTGTAGAGGTACGGTATTATAATCTTTATGCAAAATATACTTACGATTATCTCAAAATCTATTTTTATATCTAATTATAAAATCACAAATTTAAAACATGGTTAAAATCAAGCAGATATATAAACATACGAAAATCTCAAAAATGGACGGCGTAGATAATATATTGTAAAATGCACTATTTGTAAGACTTAAAATCTTTTATTTTCCATTGTCATACATCTCGATGTTGACATGATGAATCAAACCATTTTTAACATTAAAACTACCTTTTCCGATGGATTTTTGAGGGGCATCCATAGTTCTACATTATAAGGTAGCATCCTTATATAAACTTTTTCCTTTAGAGAAAGATACCCCTTTTTGAAAACTTGGTTATTTTGAGAAGTAAGAAATTACTTGAGAGATCTTTGGGGTTGACTCCTTGTACACCATGAGAGGATACATTCTCTCACTCTTCATTATTATTTTATTATTTTTTCTTCTCTCAATCTTCCTTGCATCAAGTAGTATATCCTTGAACTCAGAGTCTTGATATCTATTCCATCATGCCATCATAGACAATTACCGATCCATTTATTGAGCGTGTTGATCAAATAATTGAGAAAGCTAAATGGATCGTGTTGATCAAATAATTGAGAAAGCTAAATGGATCGTGTTGATCAAATAATTGAGAAAGCTAAACAAGAATGGTAGAATGACTTGGAAAAATAATGCACAAAGTTTTACAAGACCAGATAAGTAGATGATGCAAATAATATTAGGATTATTTTAATTTTTTATTATTCTATTGTTTATCTTTTCAGATGTTCACAGGGATAATTAGGGGTAATTAGGGTGGGTAAGAGTTTATATTGTGTTTATCTTATATCAGTTAGGTTAGTTTAAGAAGGTAAATAGATAAGGTTAAATTAGGGGAGTTAGTTAAATCTAAAGGGAGTTTTATTAAGAATGTTTTAGATAAAAATGTGAGAAGCATAGCTTTGGATAAAATGTGGAAAAACTTATCTTTTTTTTTGATACGCGATGGGTACATGATGGTTAAAGAAAGAAGATATGGATGATTAAGAAACTAGGTTAAGAGAGAGAAAATAGAGGGGAAGATAAAATAGGAAAGACCATTGTCTATATTCTTTATTAATTTTTTAGTCTATTTTAAGTGAGGTTTTGGATGCCTTTTACAAGTTGGATATCGAGTGTTTGATTAATTATTTTATTGAAGAAGAAAAAATAGTTCGGCCTCCATATTTTCTATCTCCTTTTCAATTACCCAATGTTGGTGGTGTTCCTTACCAAAGGTTGTAAAATGAATGTATATATAAAAATCCTTTTTCAATTATCAATATAAAAAGGGTAGGGGCTTGTTATCCCCACTGATTCACCAAAAAAAAAAAAGAAGAAAAGAAGAAAAAAATACTCATACAAATTGCTTGGATTGCATTGCAAACTACTGGAAAAAAAATATTAGAAGATATCTTCAAGCTCGAGGTCGAGCTTCTTCCGACCCTAGGAGAATGATACAATAGTCTTTTTGGTTAATTTTTAATTTAATATTTTTTAGATTTTGGAATTGAAATTATTTGGATTTTGAGCTTTTTTAGAGTTATTATTGTGGAGATTTGAGGGTAGAATTGAAAGTTAATTTTATTTTAAAGAGAAGTGGTTAGAATGCATTATAAGTGGATATAAAGAAAGTAGATAAGGTGGTGCATGAGGAATGTGGGGTTTCCTAAAATTAAGGATTTCATTTGAATATATTAGAGAGAGATGTACATGAGAGAGAGATGTACGAGAGAGAGAGCGATAATTTTGTGGGTCTTTTTATTTTACTTTATTATTCCTTTATGATAACTTGGTTGTTTTCAAAAAGTAAGAAGTTGTTTTGCTCTTATGAAGAAATCTGAGGTAGACACCCTGGCGGACTCTAAGAGAGAGTATATCATCTCACTCTTTATTATTATTTATATTCTAACTATTTCTTTCCCATCTTCCCGCATCAGTATGACTACAAAGTTTTGGAAGGACAAATGGTTAGTGGGCTGACCACTATGTAAGACATACCCTAAGTTATTCACAATTGCGGCCTACCCAAACTCCACAACAGAAGAAGTGATGCTGTGGTTGGTTTCAGCATGATCTAGACAATAGAGCTTTAGTGACACTAACTAAGACAAAAAAAAAGTGGATGTCCTTATTAGGGGTGAGAACTGGTAGGCTCGGGGTTGGATCTGGATCCAAATAGTATATCCGATCTGGATTTGGGTTTGGATTATTACTATTTAAAAGAGATATATATATATATATATAAAATAAAAATTTACTATTTAAAAAATCATGGATCCAAGTCAGATCCACCTGCACCTGGATCCCATCCAGATTTTAATTCGAATCCAAATTTTGAGTCCAAACCCAGATCTGAATAGGATCTGAAATCCAAGTTTTGGATCCAGATGGGGTCAATTCTCACCCCTACTGTCTCATCATTCAATATGGATTACATAAGTGACCCATCAACGATGATGTGCCCCTGGGACTAGACCCCAAGGTAAGTTCTTAATAAAGTCGTTGCATGGTAAGGGCATCTCAAACGAACAACTCAATTGTGTATAGAATTGTCTTAATCCCCACAGTACCGAAGCCTTCTTTTGGCTAGTAATCCTTAACAAGGTCCTAACCATCGACCATCTCTGAAATGGAGGGTGCCTATCATGAATGTTTCTATTCCCAATAAGAATGATGGAGGATTAGGTGTTATATTGAACTTGGTGCATCATGTGATCTCTTAATGGTGATCCTTACCATTTTCAAAATTGGGTTATATTTTATGGAGAATTTCTTTCCTTGCTATATTTTTTTGTTTTAGTTTTTTTAGTTAAATCAATGAGAAAGAAAGCTCCCTACCCGTTTTTCATTAAATAAAAATAAAAAGAAATACCAACTCATAAAGTTGTAACCCTTCAATAGGACAATTGCGCAATATCATGAAGTAAAAGAATGGAAATACAATCAGGCGGTCTAGTACGCCAAATGGTGGCATTAAAAAAACCCATGGCTTTTTTAGCGAGTGTATCGGCTACCATA
The DNA here is from genome assembly GCF_000471905.2 of Amborella trichopoda. The sequence continues at coordinate 5,014,584 of NW_006498057.1, read as the reverse complement.
TTGACCTCATGATATAGATGTGCAATGTACCACTCATGTCCAGTAAGTCTATTTCTGGAATTAACGGCAACAATGTGAAGATGCCATGAGCCCCTGCATTTATCTCGAATACCATTGACAAGTAGAGATGAATCACTTTCAATTTGAAGAGAAAAGTAGTCTAGCTCAATGGCGAGATCCACTCTGACTTGCAAAACATGAAATTTAGCATAATTATTTGATGCAACTCCAAGGGGCTGTGCAAATGCAGCAATAAAAGAACCATCTTCTCTTGTGATGATCCCACTCCCAAATGCCCTTCTTGGGTTTTTTTGTAGAGAAGCTCCATCTACATTGAGTTTAAAATGGCTTGGGTGAGGAAAGGACCTTGCAATCGGGATAAAACACTTCGTTTTCTCTTGCCGCCAGTGATGTGCTAATTATTTGATATGGCTTTTTCGAATATGGGGAAGGTCCAAGCCTTAGCATCCGCAATCTTTGTAACATGAAAAATAATCCTCCTGACAAGTTGTTCTCTCTTAGAAGCCTTCCCTTGAACCCGATGGTTGCACTCCTACCAAAGCATCTAAATAGTTGTGAAGAAGAGGGAATGCCATACATCGACTCACTGATTTGAATTTGTAGGAAATCCAAGTTCTTAATATAGATGCAATGGGTTGGATTGAGCCATAAAATCATTTACCACGCCTCCATGCAAGAGATTTTCAAATACCCTGCGATAAAGAACGGTGAAATAATAGGAGGTAGATATCATCAACATTAGATTAGAAAAAAGGGGCATACTAGTGCCGTGGTAATTCCTATATGTTGTAATAGAGAGGTGGTTGGGAAGCACTGATAGAGAGCCAACCAAGAAAATCATTTTGCTCTAGGGTGGCAATGGGAAGCCCATATAGACATGAAAACTGGTTGTAGGGTGCCCCATCGTCGAATATGATCCCATCCATCTTTGACTGAGAACAGACCATTGGTAGACTGGATCCATATCAAGAAGTCTCTCTGGGTGAATAGAGGAAATGTGAAGGTTGTAATCTATCCAAGCTCGAATGAGGAGGCCAGATGTAGGAGTAGAGAGACTCCATAGCTGAGGCAACCCTTAGAAAATCCGCCTCCTTTGGATTGACAAGAGCTCCTAGATCTCTATGTACGTGATCTCCATAATTCCTATATAGGTTTGTCGGATAGCCACGGGTCTGCCCATAAATCTACCAAACGGCCATCCTCGATGATCCATCTAACATTATGACGAAGATAGGATAACTCCAATTGGGTGCCCTTCCATGTATAAGAACAATCCTCCTCCTGGTTACCTAAATGGATGAGTCCTTAAAATATATGTGCTTGAAAAAACACGATATGAGGGAAGAAGGGTTGGCGACAACTCTCCAAGCTAATTTCATCATGCCAATAATATTTAATTTTGATATTTCACGAATACCAAGTCCCCCCTCTACAGTTATAATACAAACATTATCCTATTTCACTAAGTGAACTCCTTTTTTCCTAACTGAGTCAACCCATAGAAAATAGTATTGCAACCTCTCTTGCATTTCATGTGTGCTTAGGTAAAATAAAAGATAGGATCCAAAAGATTGCTGAAGAGCTAAGAACAAATTTTAAGAGTTGTAAACGACCTGCATAAAGAGAGATAGGGCTTGCCAAGTCCCAATCTTGCCAATAATTTTTCCTACCAGGTTATTGCAATGATTATGTTTTAAGCTCCCATGAAATAGTGGCAATCCCAGATATCGTACTGGTAGGTAACCCTCACCAAACCCCAAATCGTTCAAAATAATGTGTTTGTCAATATGTGTTACCCCAAAAAAGAAAGTCTTACTCTTAGCTACATTGAGTTGTTGACCATAGCATTTTCAAAGTTTCTCAATACAGAGTGCATAGCACTAGCAATAGTATGTGAAGCCTCAAAGAAAATAACTACATCATCTGCATAAGAAAAAGGTACAACACACCATAATCACAGCCTGATGGTTAGGCTGAAGGAATCACACCTTGCATCATAGCATGGTCCAACTGCCAGCTAAAAAAATTCCATAACCAACAAAAATAGATAAGAAGACAATGGGTCTCCTTATCGCGTGGGCCCCTCTTCTCTGTGGAAAAACACTTAGGAGAGCCATTATGAAGAGTTGAGAAAGAGGGTGTGGTGATGCAGTGGCAGAGCAAGAGCTATTATGAAAAATGCTTGATACATTTTGGCATAAAAATATCTACAATACAGCAACATTGCTTTCAAAGGCACCCAAACTGAGTTCCATTCCTACCATGATCTCCTAGATGAAACCAATCAAGGATTTTTCAGTTTTTGGGGTTCTAAATTTTTGGGAACATTTCGAGAAATGCCCTGTCTCACCTCCTAAGCAAGCGTGGGCCTGCCAAATGGTTCCCCTTACTCATCAGGCACACAAAGTTCAAATTGATGGCAGCTTGAGGGAAAACATGGGATAAATAGAGGTTAAAGGACTTTTCATAGAGTATATGGGTCACATTCTCTTGTGCTACATTGGCCCAAGTGTTATATCCTTCAAAGAAGGGAGGCCAAATCCCTGCTCCAAGGCCTATGACTTCTTAAAAGTTCTAAGGACCTACTTCATCATAGAAGGTCTTGGATTTAGTCCCCAGAACAGTGAGGAGAGTCATGTCAAGGGAATTGTACAAAGTCTTAGATGAGATCCAGGAACTCCTTGAGACATTAGAGGTAGAGGTAACAAATCCTTATAAAGAGATTAATGCTGAAAGATGCTCGTAAGGACAGGGTAGAAATTCCTCTCTTAGGCATTGTTTGGTAATTAAAATTTTAGTGCTAAATGCCAAAATTTCCTTAACGATGTAGCAATTCCTAATTTGATTACTAGGAATGCTACAATGAAAATGAGGAATCCGAAGTTTGCATTTCTCAAAAATAGTTTTAAAATCTCATTCATTTAATAAAGATAATCCTCCCATCAATGAAGACTTCAATGGTTAAAACTAGCTAATTTCTAGATATCCAGGTTTACAAAATTTGAGATTCAACCAATCACAATTTTCCAAAATCCTCATAACTCGAGGCATATTAACGAGACTAAATATTTTTCATTACCAGTACTCAAAGTTCCACTCTCTAGATTCTATAATTGAAAATTTCCGAATATCATTCCAATTTCTAGTTGTCACAAATCTTGATATTTTTGTAGTGTATTTTATTTTGTTCAGAGATTTCAAAAGTTGTACATGTGATGGATGATAGTTATGCTTTTATAAAAATCTTTCTTTCTTTATTATGTTTTTTTTTTCTTTAAGATGCAAAGTCAAACTTTGCATACCTTCCATATTAGAGGGAAAATGCGTTTGGGAGAAAAATAGATCTCATACTTAGGTTTTGATTGAAAGATAGACCAACGTTTTGATTGCACATGTTATATATATATATATATATATATATATATAAAAAGATACTACAAAACGCTTATAGAAGATACTACATAGTTCATTCCACAGTCATAATTGTCCGGCAGTGTTTTATTTTATTTATTTATTTTTAACAAATCGGAATGAGTTCATAAAAACTAGGCGAATCTACGAAAAATATAAAAAACTATTTTACATGAAATAAATTGATCAAAATATCCCTGAAAAGTTTTAGGGGAATTTTGGTCAATTTTTTTTCTTCGAATTATTTTTTTTATATTTTTATTAGGTGTGCCTCACTAAGATGTACAAACACTCCAAATTTCAGATCATTTCAATTTGAAGAAAAAAAGAAGAAAAACGAAACATTGCTGGACAATCGTGACCATGCTATGAACTTAGACGGTGATGAGGGTAGGCGAAATCACTGTTCATCAACGCCTATAAAAATCTTCCCAACGCCTATAAACGAAAATGAACAGTGATTTCGTTTACCTTCATCACTGTCCAAAGTTCATCGCACGGTCACGATTGTTATGAGATTTGGCATTCATGAGTAAAGGTCAAACAAATGATCACTTAAAGGTCAAACAAAGGATCGCCTACCCTCACCACAATCTTTTAAAAGATTCATTTAAATATTCTTCAAGATAAAACACCTATCCAAATCTCATAACAACTTGGCCTCCAAGCCAAAGTTATTATTCTTATCAATTCAACCTTAGAAAATAAGAAAACCCAACTCAACCTTAGAAAATAGGAAAGCCAAAGTGGGGCGTGCCACCTATAGGATAGAAATCCCCTAAAATTGGGGCGTGCCTGGGGGTTTTGCTGGGCCTCATCAATTTTGGCCATGGTAGGCCCATGTGCACAATGACCCCCAATGCTATTTTAAATATTTAAAAAATCAATAAAAGATTTTAAAATTAATTTGAATATTTAAAACGTTGAAAAATCAATATCCCTTTTTTTGTAAATCCAAGTTTTATAAATAAAATATCAAAAGATCTAGAAAAAAATAATAATTCTAAAATCATATCATCATAAAATAAACACAATTAAATTCATTAGATGAGATGAGGATCCATATGATCTAGGAATACATATTTTGGAGTACTCCAATGTCAACTGTGGATTACAGTCTATACTTGCTCTATCAACTGACCCACACTTGCTTTATCAATCGACTTATAATTTTCCATGACTCACAATCCATACATGAGTTCATTAGGAGGGGTGAGACATCATCTACATGAGATGAGGCATCACCCACATAGAGCACAGTAGTGACATTTAATGCTCGATGTGGGTGAGGTCACACCCCATATAGATAATGTTATACCCCTTCTAATGACAAAAAATACCATTACTTAAAAAATGCTTTATGTATAAAACAAGGATATATTAGCATTTAAATTTTGTTAAGTATAATGATAAATTACTCGATAGTGTGAACACCCAAATATAACATAGATATAAACTTTTCCCTTAAAAAATTTCTCAATGTACAAAACAAGAGTCTATAAATGTGAAAACTTTGTTAAGTAAATTTATATAAGGAAACCTTTATATAGAGCCGAGGCTCTAAACAATCAAATTAGAGCCCACCTAAAATAATTCACTATAAGAGGCTATTTTGATGCCCAGATATCCTCAGATTGATCAGCTCAACATCAAGCTGTATGGATAAATGGATTTTAAGTAGTGTATCTTGTAATGCATTTTTGGACCTTCTATTTTCAAGATTTTAAAGTTTTCATAGATCTGCTCGATCTGCGCTATTTTTGAAGCTTTAAGTTTTATAATTAGAGATAAAAATATAGTGTAAGGCTATCACAAAGATTTCTAGTATTTAGACCATGTTTCTCGATACTATTTGAAGGTGCACTCTACTTTGATTATTTACAGCCTAGGCTCTATACAAATTGTACCCTTTATGTAAGGAAAAATTTTATATAAAGTTGCAAACTTATAATGTAGAACTACGGATGCACCTCAAAAATCCATCGGAAAAGAGTGTTTTAATGTTGAAAATGTGATTGATCAGCTCGACATCGAGATGTATGACTATGAAAATTAAAAAGATTTTGAGTCTCAGAAATAGGGCATCTTACAACATATTATCTACACCGTCCATTTTCAAGATTTTCATATATTTATAGATTGACTTGATTTTAAGTATTTTTGAAATTTAAAAATTTCTAATTAGATATAAAAATAGATTTTGAGATAATCTCAAGAATATTTTACATTAAAATTATATATTATGATAAAATTTGAAGGTGCTCCGTAGTGGGATTGTTTACGGTTGCAACCGTAGGGAAACCACACCCTTTTATATAATGCTTTATAATGTCAGCACCCAAACACACACACACACGCGTGCATACACACACACACACACACACACACACATATATATATATATATATATATATATATATATATATATATAGTAGTAGTAGTGTAGTACGGTACGACCGTACCGTAC
>NW_006498057.1:4984045-5008665 GCF_000471905.2 Amborella trichopoda | reverse complement strand
AGTTTTGAATTTTTAATTTTCTTTTTCTAACAAATACCAAATACACTTGTAAATTTTTAGGTGAATGTTCTTCTTATCAAAGCTGCATCTAAATAAAAATATAAAAAAAATAATCCAAAAAATTAAAAAGGACCAAAATACCTCCGAAAATTTATGAGGGTATTTTGATCATTTTTTTTCATATAAAATATATTTTTTAATATTTTCAAATATTCACCTATTTTTTTTATCAACACATGTCTAAAATTTAAAATGATTTGGATTTGTAGAAAAAAAATTAAAATTAAAATACTATCGGGCATCCATGATCTTTAGATCGGCCCAGATTCAATTTGGGCCATTGGGCTCATTTTTTCTTGTGAGCCCATTGGCACTCAGAAGCCTTTTCCTATATTTATATATATAAAAGAAAATGATATCACAATGCCACTATAATATAATGAAACCATACGTCTAGAAAGTCATGTTTGTAGTATTTATATGGCCCAAATTTTGCACATACTCTATTCATCCCAAAAATCTATCTCAAAAATTTTCTTTTATGTGATTGTTCATTAGAATGAAAAGTGTGTATCTTTTAAATTTTGGATCAAACAAATGGCCCTAACCTTGTTTTTTAAGAGTTGCATCATACTCTGATACAATCATTGCGTGAAATCATTGCCCCTCTTATTAATCAGCCTCTCTTAATTGCAAAAACTTAATTCTCTTATTTGATCTTCTTCTAAGTTCCCGTTTGGATCCATAGATAAAGATTATATGGAAAAATCTATTTCAAGAAAAGTATTTCTTTATAATATAAATCTTGGCTATTTGGATGGTACATGGATGCATAACATTTTCATAGCTTCTTCTTTTTTTTTGTTAAATAGTTTTATTGTATTATGCATTATAATGTCATTTTTTAATTAAATTTGATATAGTTTTTCTCTCTAAATATTTGAGATAATTTCTCTCTAAAAATTTTCAAGTAGTTTCTCTCTCTAAAATTTTCAAGTAGTCTCTCTATCTCTAAAATTTTAAAATATAATTTCTCCCTAAAACTTAAAATTTGAGATAGTTTTTGTCTCTAAAATTTTGAGATAGTTTATCTCTCCCAAATTTTAAGTACTTTGTCTCTCTAAAATTTGATATAGTTTTTCTCTCTAACATTTTAAGATACTTTTCTCTCTAAAACTTAAAATAAGATGTAAATTCTCTCTTTAAATTTTTTGAGATAATTTCTTTCTCTAAAATTTTTTATTTAGCTTCTCTCTCTAAAATCTGATATAGTTTTTTATCTCTCTCTAAAATTTTAATATACTTTCTCTCGATAAAACTTAAATTTGATATAGTTTATCTCTCTAAAATTTAGAGATAGTTTCTCTCTATAAAATTTTTCGAATACTTTCTCTCTCTAAAACTTACAATTTGATATAGTTTCTCTCTTTAAAAATTTTGATCTAGTTTCTCAATCTAATTTTTTTTAGATTTTTCTCTCTTTAAAATTTTTCATGTACTTGCTCTCTCTAAAACTTAAAATTTTAGATAGTTTCTCTCTAAAAAAATTTGATTTAGTTTCTATCTCTAAAATTTTAAAATATTTTTTCTCTCTAAAACTCTAAAATTGAGATAGTTTCTCTCTAAAAAAAATTTCAATACTTTCTCTTTAAATTTTAAAACTTGATATAATTTTTCTCTTAATATTTTGAGATAGTTTCTCTCTAAAAAGTTTGATATAGTTTATCTCTAAAAAGTTTGAGATAGTTTCTCTCTCTAAGACTTAAAATTTGAGATAGTTTTGCTCTTTAAAAATTTCACGATTGCTTCTCTCTCTAAATATATTAAAGTACTTCCATTTTTTAAAAAAAATTAAAATTTGAGATAGTTTCTCTGTCTAAAAATTTGGAAGTAGTTTCCTTTGAAAAAATTTCCAGTATTCTCTCTCTAAAACTTAAAATGTAAAAGAATTTCTCTCTAAAATTTTTGAGATTGGTTCTCTCTCTAAAACTTTTTAGGTACTTCTCTATCTAAAATTTGATATAGTTTCTCTCTCAAATTTAATATATTTTCTCTCTCTAAAATTTAAATTTTGAAATAGGTTCACTCTCTAAATTTTTTGAGAAAGTTTCTCTTTCTCTCTCTCTCTCAAAATTTTCAGGTACTCTCTCTATAAAATTTAAAATTTGATATAGTTTCTTTCTCTAAGAACATTTAGGTACCTTTTTTTTATAAAATTTAAAATTTGAGATAGTTTCTCTCTTTATGAACTTTAAAGTACTTTTTTTTTTATAAAACTTAAAATTTGAGATAGTTCTTTTCTCTAAAAAATATGCTATAGTTTCTCTCTAAAAAATTTCAAGTACTTTCTCTCTCTAAAACTTAAATTTGAGAAAGTTTCTCTCTCTAAAAATTTTAAGATAGTTTCTCTCTCTAAAACATTTTTAGATACTTTTCTCTGTAAAATTTGATGTAATTTCTCTCTAAAATTTTATCTCTCTAGAACTTTAAATTTGAAATAGTTTCTCTCTATAAAAACATTGAGACAATTTTTCTCTGAAAATTTTCAATAGTTTCTCTCTCGAAAATTAGAATTAGTTTCTCTCTCTAAAATTTTAAGATACTCTATGTAAAACGTAAAATCTGAAATAGTTTCTCTTTCTCTAATTCATGGGGGTGTTTTTATGGAATTAATTGTATTTTATAAAGAGGATATCTATATAACGTGAAAATCTGGTTGGAAATCAATTTTAGACGTGAAGACAATGATACAGATTTCTTTATTGATCCAAAGGCCAAAAATGCGCCATCTCCACTTAAAAACATTTCTGGAAATGTATTTCCAATTATCTAAACAACCCCCAAGCAATGAAAGAAGTGTTAAAATCAGAGAAATTGCTATTCTTGACTTTCATTTTAACACAATAAATAAAGGATTTGCTCGATTATATGAGCTGATCTTGACATAGAAATATTGTGCAATGAAAACCCCAGGAAAGAGGAATAATGAAAGAGTGAAGGAGCATCTAAACACAACTTTGATGTGAGAAAATCGTAAAAGTGCCCCTCTGCTTTTATAACTCACTGAAAATTATAAAAATGAAATCCCATCCTTCCCCCCTTCCCAAAAACATCCAACTTTCTAGCATACCAACCCGAAAACAACTGATACTATGTAACTAGCCTCAATTATTAATTTTTTTTCATCCACCCCACCAAGTTGAAAAAAGTTATTTTTTTTTAAAACAAAAATGCCCCTTCTAAAATACAAGTTTCTTTGTTTCTCTCTCTTTGTCTCTATGCAAGCCGGTCCAGCGCACTTCATTCCAGATCAGCCTCAATAGGGACGTGAAACCGGTCATGCTGGATTGGCTTCAATAGGTAAAAAAAAAAAAAAGTGCATTTTGAAAGGGGTGTTTGTATTAAAAAAATCACTTAGTTACTTTGGGGTGAATGCAAAAATATATAGAATTTGTGATATGGTTTAGCATAATTGTGGGACAATGCCCCAAAAAGTTGAGTTGAAGGGGTCATCTATAATTTTCCCTGAAACTTATTACCATTTACATCTATTCTTGATGTATTGTGCTCCGGTATAGTGTTTTTTAATGGTAAAGCATTTTAGTATATTGTTTTTCTAATAGTGGGTACAAATCAAATGTATCGCAAAGTTCGAAAAGATTTTTTTTGAAGTTTGACTTTATAGCATTTTAGTGTATTGTGTTTTGTAGTAAAATTTTGATTTTATCAATCAAGTAGTCAAAATTTTAAATATATAAAAATTTAAAGACACAAATGTATATGGGAATATACAATTAAAAAAAAAGAAAAGGGGATTGTATGAAATGAGATTACTTACCTTTGATATAAGTGGTCACAATCACTTAGAACCATCTCATGTGAAATTTTATCGTCTGAATGTGTCACAAAGTTCAAAAAGATTTCTTTTGTAGTTTGAACTTGGTCAATAGAATCAATGCAGTCACCCAATTTCACATTTCATAGTCAAGATTAATTGTGACCACTTTGTACCAAAAATAAATGTTCTCGTTCTAATGTTTTTTTTAAAAAATACATATTAGGTTATAATTAAGATATGTCAAAAGGGGTGCAGCTCCAAGCCCAGTTGGAAGATGTGATTTTGGTGCTGGAAACGCAGCAAAAGCTTAAAATTAAAAATCTATGTCAACTCCTAATTAAGAATTTTAAGACTTAAAAATACTGCAAAAAGAATAGATCTATAAAAACTTAAAAATCTTGAAAATGAACGGTTTAGATAGTGTTTACAAGATGCACGATTTAGAACCCAAAATCCTTTTATTTTTTCATAAAGACGATCAATTAGTAAGATTTCAGTGCGGAACCAACTTTTTTCCTTAGCTTTTCATGGTACGCCTTACTTTTGTACTATAAAGTGAACATCTTGTATAAACTTATCTTTAGTTTTGTACTGTAAAGTGAACATCCTATATAAACTCTTATCCAAATTTTCAAAAAGTTGACTATTACTATTGTGTTTCATCAAACATGCCCTTCATAATTTTTTTGTGATTATTTAAGTCTTGATGTAAAATTGTCAATCCAATTCAAGCCATACCTCAATTTAGTTTTGCTTATTAGTTTGCCTCTACCTTATTCGATTCATCTTAAAGACCTAACTAACCCAAGGCGTAAAGTTGGAAATAACAGGAAGCAACCCCCTTTTTTTTTTTTTGTGTGCAAGAAAGCCAATTTTAAATTTGGAAAAAGTTCATCTAAGGTGTCAATCTTATAAGCATTTAAACGTTGTTTAGACATTAAAAAGTCCTTTAATTGATCATTTCGACTTCAAAATATATGAATATAAAAAGAAAATATTCAAGTTCTAAAAATAGTACTTTAACAACTTATATGACGTTTTATTTTCAAGTGTTTAGACATTTGCTTGATCTGAAACATTCTTTAAGTTTAAAATTTTACATATTTGGAGATAAAATTAGATTTTGTAAAGCCATCTTAAAAAATTTCGACATCAAAATCACATCTTACATGCAAATTCGGACGTTCTGATATAATCGCCGGGCTACCCAAAAACTTCAGGATGGGCTCTTTTATTTGATTTTCATGTGTGCCTAGATATACATCCCTCTAAATCGTTTTTATTGCGAATTTTGTGATCTTGTAAACTGGTAATGCTGCAACAATTTTGCTCGAGTACAAATTGGTTTACTTGGTAATCGCTGGAGTACTAATCTGAATATTTAAATTTTTTTAAAATTGAATTTCATAATATTTGTATATGATTTTGGCCATGAGTGTTTGGTTGTAGTTTTCTTACGTATGAAATATTTGACTCTCTCCCCCAATGAACGTTCCTTCCTCTACCTCTATGAGAAGAACAGAAATCCAGGATTTTCTCAATCCCGTTTTTTTTTTCCCGTCGTGGATGGAGAAATATAATGCGGCATAGAAACCTTTTAGTATCCGTGAAATTTCAAGTCAGAGTTGAATTTTTTGGGATCCAGATATTAAATGGTTATTTAGAAATCAAATGATACGATTTGATCCTATCACAATATGGTCCACCAACTTCTATAATTTAAATTTTATTAGATTTTGTAATATCCTAATATAAAGATATTAGAGTGTTACCAAACATATAAGGTCTTTCATGAAGGATATTGCAATTTGAAATTACAAATCTACCAATAATATTCATAAAGCTCCATAAATCAATTTCAACACAAGTAAAAAAATAAAGATTGTATACTAGAAGACTATTTATCTTTATTACAAAGAGGTCACAATTACTTATAACCATTAGATGTCCAATTGAATTGCTTGTATTGTACGATAATGTTAAAGAAACTTTCTTTTGAACATTGAGTCTAGTCATTGACACTCTTACAACCACCCAATATAGAGATTGTGTATATGAAGGTCATTTACCTTTGATATAAAGAGGTCACAAGTGCTTATAATCATATGATATAAAATAGTTTGGGTGTATCACAAAGTTCGAAAAAATTCATTTGGAACTTTGAGTTTGTTCAATAAAATAAATATAGAGACCCAATTTCAAGATTAATTGTGACCACTTATGCCAAAAGTAAATGGTCTCATTATATAGTCTCCCATTTGAAATTTCACGGACAAGAGTGATTGTGATTTTTTTATACCTAAAGTAAAATTTGTATGTTCTTTCAAAAAATAAAAAGTACATTTTTTCTAAAAAAAAAAGTTTATATGGAGCCGAGGCTTTAAACAATTATATTGGAGCCTACCACAAAAATTTCACTAAGAGTAGTTGGTTTGATGCCCAAATATCGTCAAATTGATCATCTCGACATCAAGCTTTATAGACATAAAAAAAAAAGAATTTTAAGCTTTGAAAATAATGTATTTTGTAACGCATTTTAAGATCATCAATTTTCAAGTTTTCAGAGATACGTCGATCTACCGTTTTTGAAGCTTTAGACTTTATAAATAAAGGTAAAAACATACTTTAAAGCTAATTTCATTTCCAATATTGAAGGCACGCTCTAATTTGATGGTTTAGAGAGCCTAGGCTCTATACAAACATGACTCCTTTTTAAGATACAACTTACAAGGGAGGGCGGATACAAACCTGGTTTTCCTGCAGAACCGTTTCACGCATGGCAAACTTAAACCTCGCTTTTGAAGCATCGTTACACGTTGTCAAAACCAAACTGATTTCATGATGTACGTCATTCATGTCAATCTTGCCCCCTTTTGCATAAAGGCATAAGCCTTCGCCCTTGTGCCGAGCGTTTTATTCGGTGTAGTACTCCCTCATCGTTTTCGATGTGGGGCAAATGCTGTTTATCACTCATCGACATGCAAATGGGTATAACGTATCGTCCATTTACACTCATCGAAAAAGTTATTAATGTGTCGTTAATAAGTTATTAATGTGTCGTTAATAAGTTATTAATGTTATCACTCATTAACGTTAATGAGTTACTAGTTATTAACTTGTCGTTAATAAAAAAAACTTTGCTTTATTATAACATTAATTGGTATAACGTGTAACTCATAAACATTAAAGTTATTAACTTGTCGTTAATAGCTCGAAAAAGTTTGTATAATGTATTATTTTTATTATAGTTGTAAATAATTTTTTTTAAAATTTTGATGATATTATAAGATAAATTTTAAATTTATTTATACAGGGAAATTACATCTCAATATTCTCATATTGGTGAAAAAATGAAAGTTCTTAATGTAGTACGTTAATTTTTTATTATATTTCTAAAAAATAATATTTTTAATAATTTTTAATAAATTTTTTGGATTGTTTTTTAAGCTGAATTTGATCGATTTGACCGATTCCCGATCCGAAACATCAATTTATCAATCCGGATGGGTTTTTGCGGTACCCGATTCGGGGCACTGATCCATTTTTTAAACCACTGGTTGCTTGAAATAACCTCAACGAAACGGAATGACAAAATGTTGCTCGATATGTAAATGGCCTTCAACAAACTATCAGAGATGATGTTTTTCTACATCGGTCATGGACTTTAAATGAAGTTTTTCAAGTTGCTTTACGAGTAGAAACTAAATATCAATGGAGCAACGATAAGTGATTTGATATCCAGAATGAGGTTTCGCGCCAACCAAAATTTAATGAAGAGAAGAGGGATATTGCAAAGTTAACACGTTATCGATGGAATGAGCCAAAGCCTCGAGCATTTGAATGCCCCAAAAAAGAGGATGGAGGTACACTTAGTTAAGTGGGCAAAGTTCTAGAAGAAAATCAAGTTCAGGAGATAGTTTTGTAGGCCGTTTTGTCTCAAGCTCGAAGTCGAGTTTCTCCCATCCCGGGGAGAATGATGCAAATAAAAATTGGATTTTATTTATTTTTTATTTATTTTAATTAGGAATAGGGAGAGAGCTAAGCTAATGTTAAAGTTAAGGAGGAGGAGGGAGGATTTTTTATACGTGATTTGTTTTGGGAAGGTCTAATTTTTTAATTTAGACAATAAGATATAGGTAAGGTAAAGATCTTTTGGTTTAGGAAATAATTAGTGGTAGTTATCTTTTACTTTTAGAAAGGCTAATGTGGAAGTTAGAAAGAGACAAAATAGGGATGCAATGTGAGAGAGAGAGAATATGGAAGAGAGATAAAATAGGGAAGGTACGAACTTTTTTTTGAAAGATAGACTTTATTTTTTTTTGGTTTTTTTTTAGTTGTTTATTTATTTTATTTGAAGTCTATTTAAATGGAAGATGTCCCTCATTGTAAACAGATTAGAGAATGATTAGAGAGTGAGTTGAATTAAGTTGATCTTGTGATAAGATCTTTTGTCCCTTGCAGTCCCTTGCAGACTTTGTTTTGGGGTGGATTCCCATGCTCTCCTTGAGAGAGAGTACATTCTCTTAAGCGTTTTTTTATTTTTTTATTTTTATTATTCTGGTTGTTATTTTCTTTCTGCATAAAATGAATCAAAGTATGACAACCCCTATTTTTTGTAATGCGCATTACCAAATGTGAAAAGAAAGTGGTTTATTGAGGGTAGGAAACACACAAAATTTCATATTAACCTTAATTATAAAAAATCAAAGTATTGTTCATTTTTTTTTCTTTTAATCAAAATGCTTGGAAGGGTGAACATCCACATTATACTAGTGTTTTAGGACTTGGTCTGGTTGGCCCCTTGCTGCGAGTACCAAGGTAAAACAGGATAATAAAAAATTAAAAATTCACAAATAGCATAAAATTTCAGCATGAATATATAATACTTTTAAATGTAATATGGAGGTTAGTATGAGTTTTTATTGTCATATGCTCTATTTTTTTATTTTTCTCTCTTTTTGGAATTTTTTTGAATGGTTTGTAACCATAAATCAAATTTTTTAAATCCATTTTTTATATTCTGTCAGCTAATTTGAATTTGTTACTTTTATTTTGTTTCATGTTTATAATAATTTTTATTTTGTTTTCAATAATTTTTATTTTTCATAAATTTTTGGCCCCTATGTCTATTAGAGGATGAAAACTAAGGTTTACAAAGACTATGGAACTAACCATGTCTGTCTTGTACTCTATTTTTTTATATTTTCCCCATTTACAAAAAGAATAAAGTTTATATAGAGCCGAGGCTTTAAACAATCAAATTAGAACCTACCTTAAAAATTTCATTAAAAGAGTTGTTTTGATGCCCAATCAAATTAGAGCCTATATAGTTTTTGAAAGTTGTTGCATTATATTCTTATACAAGTATTGCATAAAATGATTCTTATATATGTGTGCGTGCAGCAAATATTAGACACTCAAGAAACATGCTACAAAAGAAACATGTTTCTGTGTCGGTATAACACTGCATATCAGTTTGGAGTGCGAGGTAAGGATTCAAACAAAACTGACCTACCCCATTTCCATAGTTAACATTAACACCGCTGAACTATTAAAAAAAGTATAAGTTTACATTAACCATCTTGATGCCGCCTTCTACATATTATCCCCATTTGGTTTACACTTTCAGTATTATAGGGGAAAGTTCATATATGGTTGCAACCTTTTATTATAGAAGTAAGGTGCACTTTAAAAATCCAGTAGAAAAGAATGTTTTGAAGTTAAAGAGCCAGTCAATTGAACATCTCAACCTTGAGCTTTATGGATATAAAGAAAAGAGAATTTCAAATCATAAAAATAATGTATTTTGTAAAAAGTTATAAATTGTCTATATTAAAAAAAATTTAAGTGTTTATAGATTTACTTGATCTACACAATTTTTTAGATTTTAATTTAATAATTAGAGTTGTTCACGACATCATAAACTAGAATTATATCTTCTAGCAAAATTTAGAGGTGCACCTTGTTAGGGGACTGAATCCTTTTTTTTTTCCACAACCATAATGGTCAAGATCGGTTTAAGAAGGCTGACGACCTTAAATTTTCCTTTAACCCATTCAAAGCCGAGGTAAAGGAGGTGGATTGTATTAAGTAGACAACCAACGTAAGACTATACCAAAACTTTTCATGAATCGAGAATGTCATATAGTCGATCCCAATTAATTAGGAAAAAAGCTCTGACGATGATGATGACGAATGGTCAAGATCGAGATGATCGATTTGAAGGTTTTTTATGCCAAAATTAGAATTTTTCGTTCTGTGAGTTTTGAGGTAAAGCTTTACTTATTTTTGATTGGGCAGCAACCCTATTAAAACATTTTCTTTTATAAATTACATTGCCTTTTTGGTTTGGATACTATTTCTATAAAGCCCAGGGTTATTGAGAAATAGTAAAGTCTCACATCAAAACTTCATACGGATAAAACTTTGTGCATGGGAAACCCCTATGATGCTTCGGAATCTATTTTCACCATTAATTATAAAATTTGTATATAAAAAAACAGTCCAGAATGTGAGTACTTGAAAAAGATAGTCTTGAAAATATATTCTTAAAGTTTAAAATACTAATTTTTTCGTATCAATAATTAGGGGTGGCAATGGTCACCTGAGTAGACCTGGGACCGACAGCTATACCCGATCTCAAGTCTAGGTAAAGGTCAAAATTTTGGACCCGAATACTATATGGGTGTGGGTCCGGGTCCAGTTGTACCTGTAATCATAGGGTATATGATGACAATTATACATATTTAAACACACGCTAGATGTTCATATTGTTATAATATTGACGACATTTACAGTATTATTGGCAAAAAAAAAGAAAAAGCTCATGTTAATACGGTATATGATGATAAAAAAAAGTAATAATAATAATAATAAGAAGCTCATAGTCATAGGGTGGCAATGGATCCGACCAGTAGACCCGGGACCCATGGGTCCGGATATGGGTCCGAATTTTGAAACCGAATAGTATTTGGGTCTGGATCTGGGTTCCGCATCGCACCCGATCCATTGCCGCCCCTATCAAAAATAGTCCCCAATTCAGACGATCGATTTGAAGATTTTTGTAGACTACGAAACTAAAATTGTCGGTGAGGTCAGAGACGTGGCTTTACTTTTTTGTTTTTCCGAAGTTTTAACCTTTTCCTTTTGGTTTTCACTTTCCAATGAACTATATATCGTTTGATTGCCGTGGATCACAAGTCTCTCTTATTCTCCCTGGACTGTGGGTCTCGGTTCTGGTAAGTCTCCTCGTTCCAGACTCATGCTTGTTTCAATGGCTGATCTCTCTCTCTCTCTACCTCAATTATTATGGCCTCCTTGTTCGTCACTCTCTAGATTTGAAACTTTATATTACTACTGGAATGGGTTGATGATCTCTCTCTCCATAGCAGAGACTTCCATTACAGCCTACTTGTTTAATAGCGACTAATATCAGCTCCGTCACTGATTATCTTGTTTGTTTCTCTTTCTATGAACAAGGACATTTTTTTTTAATGCAGGAAGTTGTCTCAAGAAACAACCTGTTCCAAACAAAAAAAAGACATCAGAACAATCAAAGGGTTTGTCGACATTAAAACGACTTTTTTCAATGGATTTCTGAGGTGCATCCGTAGTTCTACATTATAAGGTTGCATCCTAATATAAACTTTTTCCTATTTATATTCGATTTTATGCTCCAAATAAATCTGTGATATATTTCGTTGTGACAACAGAGTAAACACTTTTGTTAGATTTATTGAAAGTTTAGACAATAAATTGTCAAGTATCACTCTAACGATATTAAGTAGGGTTAAAATTATTATTCAATGGCTTTAATGTATCTATATAATAACTACAAATCATAATCCTATATTATGTCATCTTTATATACCCGATTTTTTCACTCCGTTCTTTTAGACAAATCTGAATTATTCACGACTTTATAGTTTTACCTCATTGTTTGGCGATCTGTATTTTTTACCCAATTTTTTGGACCGACTTTGACTTTTTTAAAATAAAACTGATTCATTACCATGTATTATCATTCTTCCACTTGCCAACTATGTTCTATACTCACCTAAACTGTTCCCCGATGCCTAAGGATGTGCTGTTTCCCTTCTCTTAAACTCATGTTTCTATTAATCACACCCTTAGCTTGTTTTTCGATCTCTCTCTTGCAGTGCGGTGCAGTTAGAAACAATGATTGCCCAAGTGAGGAGAGCATGGGTTGAAAGCATCGCAAAGAATGCGAAGAATAACAATGGTTTTCTTGTGTGCTCACCAACGACGCAACTGTGTAGAGAGAGAAAATACCTTGTATTGTAATCAGTATTGAAACTATATTTTTCGAAATTTTTTTAAGGTGGGCTCTAATTTTATTGTTTTGAGCCTAGGCTCTATACAAACCGCACCCATATATATATATATGGAATAATTTATAATTTACAATTTGTTAAATTACAAAGGTTGAGGTTAAATTGAGTTGTGATGGTGAAATTACTAAATATAAGATGTCATTTTTTTTTATAAAAAGTATATGATTAGACCGTTAATTTTTTGTATATAGTAGTCATATTAATCATGATAATTAGATGTGAAATTGGATGGCTGCATTTATTTCATTTACCAAGCTCAAAGTTTAAAAGAAAGTTTCTTAAACTGTGTGACACATCAAGTTATTAGATTTCACATGGGATATTTGTAATGTTGTTTACAGTGCAAATCAGAGAGTCAAATCTATACCACAAACTGATTTTAAAAAAGTGATAGAGAGTGGGAAAAATCAAATTATGATATGAGGCCAGATCTATTAAAAAACGAATAGATATACTCTCATATCAGTGGCAAAGTCATCATCGATCCAAAAAACACGAAAGATTAGTAAAATAAAAATAAAATTCTAGATCCAACAAAAAAACTAAAAAATAAAGGAAAAGATGATGAGAAAAATACTTGGCCAAGCCAGTTGGCCCGGCAAACCCGAGGCTTCAAGGCCTCTCCCGTATCAGGACCGCAATGGCTATGTTTATACCGGGGATCCTCTTTGACTCTCTTCAATGTTGACCAAGCCTTGGCTTGGTTGAATGGTTATCTTGGATCTGTTTTAAGCTTAGGGTTGCAGGTTTAATGGCTTGGATTTGGCTAGAACTTATCTAGATCTAGTATCTCTCATGGTTTTCTCGCTGGTCTCTCCAAGGCTCAGGTTTTTTGGCTTATGGGTTAAAAAAGTCCAACCCTAAATGGGTCACAAAATGTGTTTATATAAAGGCTCAAATCATACTCGACTGAATATATACCAATTTCAAGCGGATTTGGCAGCTAAATTTCCATTTTGGGGGGTCAAAGGGAGCCCAAATCTGACCAAAATTTGTAGTTACGTTTTTGTGATATTTCCTATCAAAAAATGGGAAAGGTTTCTATACTTCCCCTACAACATAGAAGATCTATCCAATTTTGATCAAGAGAGCCACTCACCATTTGATCTTAAATCCAACGTCTCAAAGTATTTTATTTTTAGTTTTTTTATACAAATTGTATGAATATAAAATTTGGTACGTGCCATCTTCTCATTGGGGGTGCACCTATAAAAAATATTAAAAATAATTTTTTGATAAAATATAATGATGCAAATACCCCTTGATGTTTTCAGGGGTATTATGGCCATTTTATTTTATTGAAAATATTATTTTTTTTATATTTTTCTCTAGTTTGAGTTTAATAGAGAATTGGACATACAAAATTTGGTGTTAAAATAGTTTGTAGAAAAAAAATAAAAATAAAGTAGTGTAGATACGTGACATTGTGATTAGGGCAATCTTAGCCCTCCATTCAGAATGAACGGTTGGATAAGAGGAAGTATATAAGTTTTATGTTGTAGGAAGCATAGAAGCTTGTCCCCAAAAAAGTAGGTAAAGATAAGCTATTTTGCTATTTTTACTTGATTTTTTTCTAAAATAGTGGTTTTGTTGGATTTTGGTTTATAGGACAGGGATCACGGATTATGATGGTCTATGGTTCGAGGGTTTACTGAGATAGTGTGGTCTAAAGGTTCAAGAGTATCATAGAATTTGTCAGTTTTAAAAATAGGTTGTCGCAAATGTACCAAAAGTAAGTGGTCTCATTATATACCATCCTTTAAAAAAATGTAATTTTAATGATATCTTTTAAAAATAAAAGGCACTTTTGTGATTTTTATAAGGAAAAAGTTTATAAAGAGTTCAGGTTCTAAATAATCAAATTAGAGCCCGCATCAAAAATTTCACTAGAAGATGTTGTTTTGATGCCCAAATATCCTCAAATTGATCATCTCGTCATCAAGATGCATAGGCATGAGAAAAAAATAGATTTCAACTTTTGGAATTATAGCAATTTCTGACACATTTTTGGATCGTTAATTTTGAAGATTTTCAAGTTTTCATAGATCTGCTCCATCTACACTATTTTTAAAGTTTTAAATTTTATAATTAAAGATGAAGATATGGTTTAAGGCTATCATAAAAAATTTAAATATTGAAACCACATTTCTCAATACTATTTGAAGGTGCGCTTTACTTTGATTGTTTAGAGCTTCAGCTCTATACAAACCACATCGCTTTTATAAAGGATAAAGTTAAAGTCCTTACCAAAAGATCAGATAAAAGTACTTTATAGATAGGCCGCAGCTTGCATACGGATGCATCCGTAGGTGTAGAGGTAAGGTGCATCTTCAAATTTTATCATGGTATATAATTTTGATATAAAATATTCTTAAGATTATCTCAAAATCTATTTTTATATCTAATTATAAAATTTTAAATTTAAAAAATGCTTAAAATCAAGTTAATCTATAAACATATGAAAATCTTAAAAATAGATGGGGTAGATAATATGTTGTAAAATGCACTATTTTTGAGACTTAAAATCTTTTTATTTTTCATAGTCAATCATCTTGATGTCGAGATGATTAATCACAAGGTTTTCAATATTAAAACAACCTTTTCCGATGGATTTTTGAGAGGCATCGTAGTTACACATTATAAGGTAGCATCCTTATATAAACTTTTCCTTATAAATATAAGGGAAAACAATATATGGAAAAAGTTCATACAGAGCCAAGGCTCTTAACAAATAAATTAGAGCCCACCCTAAAAATTTCGATAGAAGATGTTTTTGTGATGCTTAAATATCCTCAAATTGATCATCTCGACATCAAGGTACATGGACATGAGAAAAAAAAGGATTTTGAGTTTTGGAAATAGTGCATTTTATAATGCGACTTTGGATCGTCAATTTTCAAGTTTTCATAGATCTGCTCGATCTACACTAGTTTTGAAGCTTTAAATTTTATAATTAAATATTAAAATATATTTTAAGGCTTTCACAAATATTTCCAATATTAAAACTACATTTCTCAATACTATTTGAAGGTGGGCTCTAATTTGATTGTTTAGAGTCTCAACTCTATACAAACTGCACCCGTTAAAGATACCCCCAATTTCAACTTTCTACACATCCTACCACTTTACCTTTTTTGTTATACTCTAAACCCAGACACTATTTTTTCTTATATTTATTTCAAGTTAAATAGTCAAAGCATTTTAAGACTAAAATGCCATTTTTTTTTCTCTTCCCCTTTTTTTTCTTTATGTCTTTTTAGACCCCTGGCCCTCTCTTACTTTTTCTCTATTTCTCTCTTTAGTCTCCCTCATTCTTTCTCTCTCTACCTCTCACACCCTATAATGCGGTTCGAGATATTTTTGTACCAGACCGCATTGGATTCCAATAACTTTCACATGACCATAATGCGGTCCGACACAAACGTGTCTGGCTGCATCATGGGAATATGAGTGGTAGAGAGAAAAAGAATTAGGGAAAATAGAAAGAGAAAGAGAGATAGAGAGAGTAAGGGAGGGAGAGAGAAAGAGTGATGGAGGGTGAAAGAGAAAGAACGATACATAGAAACAAGTGGAGAGACAAAAAAAGATGATGGGTGAGAGGTTTTTTGATAAGAAAAAATAATGTTGGGGTTTAGAGTATAATAGAAAAAGTATGGAGAATGGATGTGTAAAAAATTGAGATTGGGAAGATATTTATAATTTTTTAAAATAAAATTATATTAAATTAAAATTTAAAATATTACTATAATTTATAAAAATTTCAATTTTACTCTTAATTAACAACTAAGTTATTTCTTATTGCTGCCCACGTATATTGGCTCTTTAGGGATGCTTCAATATTTACAAGCACAAGTGTCTCTTCCCGAGGGGGGTCTTGGCGTTGGTAAGTCCTCCTCATTCCACTTTCATGCTTCTTCTTTGATCGAGACCTTCGTCGCACATCTATTTTGACAAATGACCTTCGTTGCTCATCTCCTTCTCGAGTAAATGCCTCCATTATTGCCCACTTCTCTCTCTTTAGAATAATGGCCTTCGTTGCTGCCTGTCTGTGCTCTCTCTATAATGGAAACTTCACATTACTAAATACCCATTACTGCCTGGTATTTTCTTTCGTATTACATTTGCAGATTTAAATGTCTGGCTGCTGATAAATTGGAAAATATGAAAAAGAATGTTAAATTAGAGGATCTAGTTAGAGATGTTTTGGGGAAGGAGATGTTGAAGTATCGCTCGACAGTCGCAAGGAGCGATTGGTCGAGGGTGAACTCGTCAAGAGCACAGATCGTGTGTGCCTGCTTAGAGGCAATTTTTTTTTTTTTGGAGATGGGTCGGGTTTTGACTGAAGAGTAAATACAAGAAACTGTAGAGTAAATATTAAGAAAAAATAATGTTGGGATAGGGTGAGAGTGAAAAAGCACGGGGTAGGATGATTTTGGGTGTCTATAATTTTCCCTGTTATTTAAGAGTAAGAGAATTACAATGCTGATGAATACTGATGATGAAGGTAGAGAGAGAGTTAGGTTCCCCATTTTTGCCATTCTTTTTACTTAAAAATAAAAAAGTATGTAAACACAGGGTAAAGGGTCCCCTGTTCTGAAACTTGTCTTAACTTTTGTTCCTTAGTGAGTATGAATGTCCAGTCTTTTTTCCGGTGTGGTGACAAAATCTTAATAAGAATATATTTTTGGGTGCTTAGTGAGTATGCATGTCCTGTCTTTCTTGTTCCTGTGTGGTGACAAAATCTTAATAAGAATATATTTTTGGGTTCAATGAGGGGATGGTAGAACTCCATTTACTGCCTTTTAACATTAATGCTCTTGTTTTTGTTTGTGGGTTATATTAATGCTATTGTTCTTGTTTGTGAGCTATGGTGCAGTCCGTTGCTTTGTAAATAAGGATTTCTTGGTTGTTACTGTATTGCTCGATAATTACATATTATAGTTTAATCTGAAATTTTGGGAATCGCCAAAGAATCAACATATGATTATTCTCCAAAAAAAAAAAAGAAAAAATCTTGAAATTTGAAATTTTTAAAACTTACATCTCACCATCAAAATTAGACGGTTTCTATTACATTATTTGCATAGATGTATGTAGTAATTATGACTCTTTTTTCTTTTTTCCTTTTTTATTTTTCTCTTTTGAAGTCGATTTTTTTTTTGGCATCTCTATTTTTCAACTTTAAAAACAAGATTTGATCCTGGTAAGCGGAGGGACATATGTCGACAGGGTCCTAAGCCCTTATCCAACAAATGAACCAAGCCTCAATCTATCGAAACTTTTGTTTTGTTTTTTGTTTTTTTTGTTTCTTTTAACATTGGATCAATCTAGTCAATCTATAGAAACTTTGCTTTTCATTTTTTTTTTTTTTTGAATATTTGCATCTATTGGATTTGGTGCTATCCAAAATCACCTACATATAGGAATCTCATTTTTGTAGAATTAATTAAGATTGATCCATATTATATAGAATATATTTTGTGGAATTAATTAAGATTGATATGTAGAATTGAGATATTCCCATATTAGGTGAAATTGAGATATTCCTATAATCTCAATTACCATATTAGGTGGGATAAAGATATTCGTATGTGGGATTGAAATATTCCCATATTTTGTGGAATTGATATTGATATTGATAAGGTTTCTAAAGAAAATAGAAATCTAGTAAGATTAAGACTCTTGTATTTATTTATTGGTCTTTTGAGATATATACTATATTAATAGAAAGTTTTGTATTTTGTGTATATATATGGGATGAAAGTGGAGAGAATTGGTGTGCCCAATTTGGGTCACCAAGTAAGAATGTTGATCATGTAAGAGTGTTGGTTCCTCTAGATAGAGGGAGGTAGAGCCTCCTAAGAAGAAAACTTCATTTGGATGGAAACATTATGATGGTGCATATTTTGGGCTCCCGTGGATTGAGAGGCTTGTTTTTTGTAGAGAAAAAATTCTCATTGAAACATGTTTCTTATAGAGAAGAAATTCTCATTGAGATTTTGGATAGTACCTCTTTTGGACTCTCAAAGATTGAGAAGCTTATTTCTTTTAGACTCCCGAAGATTGAAAGGCTTGTTTCGTTTAGACTCCCGAAAATTGAAAAACTTATTTCTTGTAGAGAAGAAATTTCCATTGAGATTTTGAGTGGTTTTCCTTTTATTGAGATAAAGTCTCTTTTGCTCTCAAAATTCTCTCTTCATTGACAATTGTCTAGTTATGAAATAGAGATGAGAGATTGATAGATAGGAAGAGATAGGAATAGAGATGAGTCATCGATAGTGAGTGGTTTTCCTTTTAGTGAGATAAAATCTCTTTTGCTCCCAAAGCTATGGAATAGAGATGAGAGATCGATAGATAGAAATAGATATGAGAGATCGATAGTGGTATCATTTGGGATAGCAGGTTTAAAAGAGTTTGCTCGACTTGTCTTTTTGTCGAGATTTGTTCTAAAATCTTTGATATAACTTTTATTGCTATAGTGAATTTCAGTTATCCATGCCTGTAGATATAGCTCTTTTGGGGTGAACAACGTAAATACTTGTGTTTTTTGTGTTGTTGTGGTATGTGTTTTATATTTTGTTTGCCAAATATTGACCTATAGTGTTTATTGCTTCCGTGCGCACAACAACCTCAATCTATTGTAACTTGATGGAATTTTAGTGATCGCCTTATGGCTCAACCAAAGCAAGGTTTTAACTAGACCTATTTATTAGAACCCTTATATTGAGAAAAAAGTCACTCGATTTTAACCGGTTTTCTACACCAAAGATTTGGGCGAGTTTTTGCTTGATTATGAAATTTTTTCAATTTCTTCAAATCGGTTTTTGATGAAAATCAGACCCCTAAGTTAATTTTCTGTGCTTGATCCAACTAGGCTATTTCTCTTAAAGAGAAAGGATTTTTGTAGTTTTGAATTTCGGATTTACTATTTATCTGAAATCTTCCAAGACTTGGCTCTTCTGGACCCAAAATTGGTTTTTGGGTTTTGGACATGCATAATGAAGATTTGGAAAAAATTTAGGCAATGATTTCTTCATGGAGCATGAAGATCGGGGGTCAGCCTCGATATTTTGGGTTGTTTCGTATTGAATTGGTTGTTTCGCATTGAATGGTAAAATTGGTTTATTTTTTACCGAATTAATTATGGGATTTATGGTAATTTGCATATAGTTTTTTAAAAAAATTTCACTATCTTTTAATTTTTCTTATTTTTTTCTTTCTCTATGATTATTTTTTATATTTATTTTATTTCTTTAAGGGAAATTACTCTACTATCCTTTATATGTAGCAAATATTTAAAAATTTCCATATTTCACATTTTACATTATTGTCCATATTTTATCACTTTTTACTTAAAATACTCCTGGTTCATAACTATGTTATGCTTTGATGAATGCTTTTAATAGGAATCAAAGAGGTCCAGAACTATTAGTTTTTAACCACTTGGTTTGATATGAATCAAAGTGGTTTCGAACGAGTAGTTCTTGGATTACTTTGATTCAAAACTAATAATTTTGGACCGCTCTGATCTATACTTTTTAAAATGAATTAATATGGTCTGAAACTACTAGTTCTAGAATATATTGTTTTATAATTTTTGTAGGGAATCAAAGTGGTCCTCAACTAATCCCTTTGATTCATTTCAATCAGCAGTTTGAAAGTAATAGTTCAGGATAGCTTCCATCAACACTTTTTGTAATGAATCTCAGCTATCGAGGATTATTAGTTTTGGATCGCTAGGATGCCGATGATCAGTATGGAACTAATTGTTCCACACTACATTGATCCCTTGCAATGAGCTGTCTAGAACTTTTACTTTCAGACTGCCTTGATTCCTTGCAATGAACAATACCGAAAATGGGAGTATTTTGGAAAAAAATACGAAAAAACATGAGATGGAGGGACAAAAAAATGTAACTTATGGGAGATTTTTTTTTAAGGGATAGTATACTATGAGACCATTTGTCCTTGTTGCAAGGAGCTCGTAATTATTTATTAGATAGAGGGACAAGAAAATGTAACATATGAGAGATTTTTTTTTTAAGGGATAGTATACTATGAGACCATTTGTCTTTGTTGTAAGGAGTTCGTAATTATTTATAGTCAGTAAATGTCAAATTAGATGGCTTGGGATGTATCATGAAGTTCGGAAATTTTTTTTTAAACTTTAAGTCTAATCAAAGACATTCTAGCAACCACAATCTATGCGTTATATTTAAAGAGCACGTATATTATGCAACTTCAAAGGCTTTGACGATGATATCTATTATGCAACCTCGAGAGCATAGTTTATTTCTACTCCTTTGGTCAAAATACCTACTTGGGAGATTTTTTTAATTTGAAAATTTAAGAATAACCTAAGAATCACTAGGTGCTTATTCTAATTAATATTTATTTATTTATTTGAGTTTTCTAACACTTAGATCTCACCTCTTAAAAATTGGATGGTTTCTATTCAATCTTGAGACATTATTTTTTTCAAGTGCTTAGAAGGTGCAATTAGAATTTTTTTATTGAAGTTAATCATGTATTAAAAAAGATTATATTCTCAAAAATTGGGATCTTAAAATTAAACATGGGTGCGATTTTACCCTATGGAATAAATAGACATTATTATCTCAATGGAGTATAATATCTTTTGGCATGTTGGAAATATGGGCACTAATAATGAATCACAAATTTCATAAAATTGGTATTTAGCATTGTACATCATCAATAAAACATTCTGAACCATTTGACTCCACATTTGACAATTAGAAATGAGTATGTGACCTCGCTTTATAAAAAGTTAATGGCCTCATTTTATACTTTTATCTTTTTTAAATACCACAAATATTGGGGGACACTAGCATAAGCTTCCCTTTAATACCAATAACATCCTCTCTCTTTTTTTTCTTATTGCGTGTTTTATTCACTTTAAATTTTTGTGTATTTTATGTTTTGAGTAATGATCCTATAGGACCCTTCTCCACTTATCTATATAGGATCCCAAAGGATCACCATTAAAGTTGGCGTGAATCTTTAAAAAGTTATCACATGGGTGAGAGACTTGATTTTTCTATAGATCCGTGCCAAATTTAGTGTTGATCTTTTGGAGTCCTACACACATGGATGATGAATAGTCCTATAGGATTATTTCTCTTATATTTTTGGTATTTTTCACATTTTGTAATGATTCTTTTCAAGCTATTTTGGCCCTTTTTTTCAGCTTCAGCAAGACTTTGGTGAGTCAACCCAGAATCCCGAGTAACTGGGGTAGGCTAGTGGCGGTAAAAATACATTGAGAGAATAATATGTCTTCATTTTCAATCCTACTTTGGGCATGAAAAGTTCAACAAAACCAAACTTTTTTTTTATCTTATGATCATTTTTTATAGTCCTAAAGTTAACAATCCCTCAAAAAATGAAGGTTATTGTTAGAATGAGTCGTGATGGATTCATTAATTGAAAAAATTATTACTTTTTATTTAAAAATTTATTTTAATAGGTAACTTAAGGAAAATTATTTCATGCGGGCTGAACTGTATGGCTACATATGTGATCCAAAAAGGGTAAAGCATCCATCCTAAAGTTGGATGCAAGTAGGCGTTCCATCTAAAACAATGAAAACTAACGGTCCAAATGTTTTTTTACTAGAATTATTATTTCTAGTTTTTAAAATTTATTTATTTTTTCATATTCGTGATACCTGTGTTAGAGATTACATGTCCTTAAAAATAAAGTCAAAAAATCCATCTCAAAAATAGATTTATTACTAGGCCTGCAGTTCTATATATGTGGGCTTGGCCACATAGAAACCGAGTTCATAACTTAATCATTAAGTAAGGGAAAAATAATTTTTTTCACAAAAGTACAATGGTATTTCGAAAGTTAATATCTTGAAACTTTATTTACAGAGTATCATTGTTTTTTAGTAAGAATTTCAACTTTATCTTTTATAAAAATGATAAAAGTATCATTAGTCTTTAATGATATTTACACAAACACCTTTACTTGATGAGAAATACATCATGCAAAGTAGTTTTTTTCTTTTAAACAAGATACCTCATATTTAAAAATCCATCAATCATACAATAACTTCTATAATTTAAAGGGTTGTGAATGGTAGATTACCCTTTTTTATAAAATTTTAAATATATTAGGGGATACTTCTCCAAAAAATTTACTTACTCATTAAACAATGAGTGACTTCGATTCGACCATTGCGGCCAAAAAAAAACAAAAAAAACAGCGACATTGATTCCACTGACCATTTTGGTCTAAGGAAGTTTTCACTATTTTGAGACCAACTCATAATAACGAAGGAAAAGTGTTCTGTGTTGGCAAACATTCTTACATTTGCTTCCTCATGACATAAATCATTCACAAATATAGATGTAAAGGGGCTTGGTCATAGTGGTAGCACTCCCATATTTAGTTTACAACATTGTGGTTTTCAATCTTGCTAACACCACCCCACTGAGACCTTCAAAAAAGACAACTCCATTAGCCATATGAAAAAGCAATAGGAGCTTCTCTTTCCTACTGAATCCCCCAAAAAAATAAAAAATAAATAATAGCTCCTCCAAAAAAAAAAATGAAAAAAAATGATCTAAATATTTCCTTAAAATTTTATTTTTACTTTTTAAAAATTTATTTTCTTACGTATTAATGATGTCCATGTTTGACATTATATAGTTCTTAAAAATTAAGGCCAAAATCCATTTAAAAAATAGATTAGTTAGAGGGGGCCTACATATCAACCTAGAGACTCATTGAAACCATGTCCAATAATTAATAATACTCTCTCTCACGTACCCTATGCACACTTTTCAATATGTAACTCATCTCAGCTACAATGATACTTTCAGAAATGGTAGTTTTACTTTAGTATGATGTGATTTTTACGAGCAATTTAAACAATAATATACAACTTCAACAAGGTGAAACATCAAATTTAGATGTAGTTTTGGTATTAGAAATTTTTACAATGGCTTGAAAATCTATTTCTACCTTTACTTTTAAAATTTAAAGCGTGAAAAATTGGTGTAAATTGAGCAGATCTATAAATAATTTAAAAACTTAAAAATCGACCATCTAAATAATATAATGCAAAATGCACTAGTTTTTAAGACTTCAATACATTTTCTTTCAATATTCACTTATGTAGAGTATCTAGCATTGAAACAGCTTTTTTATGGGCTTTTAATGTGCACCTCACTCCTACAATATAAGATTATAAAGTTGTTAACTTTATATGCTTAGTGATGAGTGATTTCTATTGGGCCCTTATCCTATATATGTTTCTCAATAAGTAACTTAGCACCGTTTCAAGCACTCCTTTGATCAACTACTACCTGATTCCTAAGGATACGACTTTTACACCCATTTTAAGAAAATAATGGAAAAGTATATGATAAGATCAATTTTTTTTTTTTCTCAAAAAAAAAAAAACAAAAGGCTTCAGGTATACCTTTAGTCAGGCTCTAAGTCATAAAAAAGGCTTTTGAATTTTATGATATACGCAAGCTGTCAAATACCATATCTGATGGTGGTGAGTGATTGTGACATCTTATACCAAATATAAATGATCTCATAGTATAAAATCCCTCTTAGTAATGACACCCATCTCTCTCTTCTCTCTTTTCGGAGCATCTATCCCTTTTTCATTCTCAAGGATGTGCAGTAAGATTAAAAAAATCTACAACTATAATCTATCTACAAATATAGTCTAGTTTGAATGCTCTTTATTTTGTGAAAAATATTTTGATTTTTTAATAAAATTTAGTCTAGAAAAGGGAAGTCTCTTGGCCGTATATTCATTTCAATATAGATGATCAGCCTAGCTTTGATTTAAGACCTGTAAGCCGAAGCTGAATGTAGGACTAATTTTTCATGTTCTTGTGGAAGTATATTGTCTATTTACTACCTCGAATAAAACTCAATATA
This sequence comes from Amborella trichopoda, assembly GCF_000471905.2. The sequence continues at coordinate 4,984,545 of NW_006498057.1, read as the reverse complement.
GGACTAATTTTTATGGCACTTAATTTTTGGGATGTAACCTCTTCATCCCATGAACTAACTTCAATAAAATAAAATCTTCCAAATTTCACTCTCTATGTATTTGCAAAAAAAAAAAAAAAGAAGTATCTCAAAATTGAACAGTGGCCATGTAATTTTTGGAGGGTGAGATCTAAAAGGCTGGTTTCTAGGTCATGGGAGTATGGTGTTTCGACGCAGAGGAAAGGTCCAAGTCCAAATGCTTGAATTTGACTCATATTGGGTCTTGGTCCTCACACAAGTCGACTCAACTCAGTATAAATAGAACAAAAATATTGTTGTGCACCCTAATTTGGTTGGAGGACAGGGGGCATATGAGAGAGAGAGAGAGAGAGAGAGAGAGAGAGAGAGAGAGAGGAGGGTAGGGTAGGTAGAGAGAGGAGGAGGAGGGGGCGAGGACGACGAGGAGGAGGACGAGGAGGACGGAGGAAGGAAGTAAGAGAGACGAGAGTAGTAGTTAGTTT
>NW_006498057.1:4972681-4984025 GCF_000471905.2 Amborella trichopoda | reverse complement strand
CGTACGTACGTAGTACGTAGTACGTAGTAGTACGTAGTAGAGAGAGAGAGGAGAGAGAGAGAGAGAGAGAGAGAGAGAGAGAGAGAGAGAGAGAGAGAGAGAGAGAGAGGGGGTTGGAGTATGAGAGAGAGAGGGGCTGGAGCCAGAGAGGGAGCAGGAGCGAGGAGGAAATGACAGCAGAGATTGGTATTATTTTTAATTTGTTTAGGACAATAGAGGGTCATAATAAATACAAATTGTGGGTTAAATAGGTTTAGATGTCTCAAGAATTTTATACAAGTTATCTTTTATAATTCGACACAACCTCTTAAAAATCTATTTTTGAGATAGATTTTTTGACCTAAGTTTTAGGGACATGTAATCTTTAGCATGGAGATCATGAATTTTAAAAAAGAAAAAATTTATATAGAGCCAAGCCTCTAAACAATCAAATTACAGCCCACTTCAAAAATTTGACCAGAAAAGGTTCGTTTGATGTCCAAATATTCTCAAATTGGTCATGTCGACATCAAGATGCATGGGACATGAGAAAAAAAATTGATTTCAAGTTTTGGAAATAGTGCATCTTGTAATGTATTTTTAGACCGTCAATCTTTAAGATTTTCAAGGTTTCATAGATCTGCATGATCTACACTATTTTTGAAGCTTTAAATTTTATAATTAGATATGAAAATATATTTTAAGGCTGTTACAAAGATTTCTAATATTGAAACCACATTTCTCGACACCATTTGAAGGTGGGCTTGACTTTGATTGTTTAGCTTCGGCTCTATACAAACGGCACTCTATAAAAAATAGTGTGTAGTTTCCATAAGGTTTCAACATTAAACAATCCAATTAAGGCGCACCTTCAAATTTGATCATAACATATAATTTTAATGTAAAATATTCTTAGGATAATCTGAAAATCTATTTTCGTATCTAATTATAAAATTTTAAACTCCAAAAATAGTTGTTAAAATCAAGTAGATCTATAAACATTTGAAAATTTTGAAAATGGACGGACAAGATAATGTGTTGTGAGATGCACTATTTCTGGGACTCAAAATCTTTTTCTTCTTTCATAATCATACAACTCGATGTCGAGATGCTCAATTAGAGGATTTAAGGCTATCACAAAGATTTCATTTGAAACTACATTTCTCGAACACTGTTTTAAGGTAGGCTCTAATTTGATTATTTCGAGCCTAGGTTCTATACAAACCGCACCCACAAGGAAACCGTTGTTATTCTTTCTCTCTTTTAAGATGTTCTTAACCAATCTCCTAAGACCAAAAAGGGCCTGTGTTCGGAGACCATCACGGGTTGTGTGGGTGGTGGTCATAAGTTGACCTGTACCCTTCGTAGTGCACCGCAGGAGAGTGAGTTACGCTTGAGACAGATAAGTGGAAACGGGCTGTGTTTAACAAACCTCGACTTAAGAGAAGCGGTGTATCCCTTGGAATCAGGGAACAGTCGATTCATGCAGTGTTTTAAAACAACGGCGATTCGCAATAAACTCGTCCGAGTTGACATGGGAATTGGTCACCCCGTGTCGATTCCAGAGAAACACGTTGAGTCGCCCGGTTCCAGAGAAGAACTGACGATTATCTACAGTAAACCGCCCGATTCACCCGGTTGTAGAGAAAAACTAGCAGATTCTCTACAGTGAACCGCCCGAGTCACTACGTTCTAGAGAAGAACCAACGATTCTTTACAGTAAACCACCCAATTCTAGAGAAAAACTAGCGGATTCTCGAGTCACAATAATATAATCTGCTCGAGTCACTACGTTTTAGAGAAGAACCGACGATTCTCTACAATAAACTGCCCGATTGGATTGGTTCTAGAGAAAAACCAGCGGATTAACCGATGAGTCTCTACAGTAAACCGCCCGATTCGCCCGGTTTTAGAGAAAAACCAGCGGATTAACCGGCGATTCTCTACAGTAATCCGGTTCTAGAGAAAAACCATCAGATTTTAGAATTTGTCCTATTCAAGAGAAAAACCAGTGGATTCTCGACGATTCACTATAGTAAACCATCTGATTTGCCCGATTCTAGAGAAAAACTAGCGAATTCCCGAGTCACTACAATAGAATCCGCCCGAGTCACTACGTTCTAGAGAAGAACAAGCAATTTCTCTACAGTAAACCACCTGATTCTCTTGATTCTAGAGAAAAACCAGCGGATCCCGGTTCTAGAGAAAAACCAACGGATTCTTGGATTCGTCTGGTTCTAGAGAAAAACTAGCGGATTCCTGATGATTCTCTATAGTAAACCACCCGATTCGCTCGGTTCTAGAGAAAAACCAGCGGATTCTCGAGTCATTACAATAAACCACTCGATTCGTCCGGTTCTAGAGAAAAACCAACGGATTCCCGAGTCACTACAATAGAACCCGAGTTACTACAATAGAATCCGCCCGAGTCACTATGTTCTAGAGAAGAACCAGCGATTCACTCGCCCTGTTCTAGAGAGAAACCAGCGGATTCCCGAAAATTCTCTATAGTAAACCGCCTGATTTGCCCGGTTCTAAAGAAGAACCAGCGGATTCTCGAGTCACTACAGTATAATTTATATGAATCACTACGTTCTAAAGAACTGAGTCACTACGTTCTAGAGAAGCACCGGAACCACGTTTTAGAGAACTGAGTCACTACGTTCTATAGAAGAACCGGAACCAGCGATTCTTTACCGATTCTAGAGAAAAACTAGTGGATTCTCGAATCATTACAATTAAAGCCGTTCGATTCGCCCGGTTCTAGATAAAACCTAGCGGATTCCCTAGTCACTACAATTAAATAGTACTAGCTCATAGGATATTAAAAAAATCAAAAAAATAATACTAATTCTAATCTATTGAATATTAAAAAAAAATTAGTTTAGAAGATATTTTAAGAGAAAAAAATAACACTAACTCATACCACTTTAGAATTTATTTCAAGTTGCTTTATCAATTATCCCACATTGCAAATATGCCTTTTTTAAATTTACTAATAAACAAATATTGTATATTGTTTATTTATTTATTTATATTATAAATTTTGTAATGTGTTATTTTTTCTTATAATTGTAAATAAGATTTTTAAAATTAGATGATATTATAAGACATTTTATATTTTTATTTGTATAGTAAAATAATTATAAAATATAAAGCTATAAACCAACAACTTCAATATATATTATTATAGTTATTTAGGTTGTAATAATTTTGGATGAGTAAAATGAATTAATAAATGTTTGATACTTTGATGTGACACTAATTTATGTGGAGAAATTAAATTTTTTAATCTTTTAATATGAAAGTGTGTGTAACTATTGTGTATGTTGTCGACATGCATTTTTTTTTTTTTTTTGAATTTTGATATAATATAAAGTTATAAATCAACAACTTCAATTTCAATATATATTATTATAGTTATTTAGGTTGTAATAATTTTGGATGAGTAAAATGAATTAATAGATGTTTGATACTTTGAGGTGATACTAATTTATGTGGGAAATTAAATTTTTTAATCTTATAATATGAAATTGTTTGTAACTATTGTGCATGCTGTTGATAGGCTTTTTTTTTTTTTGGATAAAGCTGGGGGGTTTTATTTTTATTTTTAATCATATGAAATATAAGCATTTTCTAATAAATTTTTAATCATGTTTACTATAATATTATAATTAATAATTACTAATTATACATTGATAACCAAATCTTGTATTTTATTTATTACTTTATTTACATTATAAATTATATAATGTATTATTTTTCTCATAGTTGTAAATAAATTTTTTAAATTAGATGATATTATAAGGCATTTTAGATTTGTTCTTATTTGTATAATAAAATAATTATGAAATATAAACCACCAATTTCAATTTCATTATATAATATTATAGTTGTTAGGTTGTGATAATTTTGGATGAGTAAAGAAAATTAATAAATATTTAATACTTTGATATGATTCTAACATCACTTTATATGAAAAATTATTATTTTTTAGAATATTATAATACTATATTATAATTATTAATTATACAGACATCCAGACAAAAAAATATATTAGTATTCCCTATTTTTACAAAGTAATGAAAGTACATAATGCATCACTCTTAATTACGTTTAGAAACTAAAATAACATTATTTTTAGAGATTTATACTTAATCTATGATAATTTTATGCTTAACCTTTTGAGTGATAATTTAATGGTTAATAATAGTTCATACAGAGAAAGAACATCCTCATATTCGCATATTGATGCAAAAAAATGAAAGTTCTTAATGGAGTACCTCCATTTCTTATTAGATTCCTAAAAAACAACACTTATAATAAATTTTAATAATTTTTTTGAATTTTTTTAAGGCTAAATCCAATCGATTCAGCTGATTTTCGATCCGAATCGCTAATTCATCAATCCGGATGGGTTTTTAAGATACCCAATCCAGATCTGTTTTTTAAACCACTGGGTTCATGTCACAAAAATCAGAGCCGTGCTTGAAATGCTTATTAGTTGAACCATGGTGACTTGTTGAGCAAGGCTCTCTCACCTATGTACCATCAGTACCTCTCTTTTTCTCTTAGAAAATTGCTGCGGCCTAGACCGCATTACCACTCCAAGATATCAAGCATCCATCTCCAATAAGTGAGGGTGCAGTTTGTATAGAGCCTAGGCTTTAAACAATCAAATTAGAGCCTACCTTAAAATAGTGTCGAGAAATGTGGTTTCAACACTGAAAATCTTTGTGATAGTCTTAAAATATATTTTCATCTTTATTTATAAAGTTTTAAGCTTAAAAAATAGTGCAGATCGACAGATCTATGAAAAGTTGAAAACCTTGAAAATTGATGGTAAAAAAATGCATTACAAAATACATTATTTTCAAAACTTCAAATCCATCCATGCATCTTGATGTCGAGATTATCAATTTGAGGATATTTGGGCATCAAAACAACCTCCTCTAGTGAAATTTTTGAGGTTATATGCTATGAGACCATTTACCATTTTTTGAGATTATATAAACTTTTTACTATGAAACGATCTAGTGAAATTGTTTAGAGCCTTTGCTCTATATAAACTTTTTTTGAGATTATATACTATGAGACCATTTACCTTTAGTACAAGGAAGGTACAATCAGTTTTGGCCATTGGATGTGAAATCCAATACGTTGAAATGTGTCACAAACTTTGGCCATTGCATAATCAATTTATATTTTTCATGCTTATGGACATAACTTCTTTGGGGTGAATCACTCTATAATGTGTGATCTTTTGGTGTATACTCTATTTTTCATGCTTGTTTATATTTTATGGTATGTTTGGATGATAATTAACTTTATCAGAAATAGACTATCTTATTTAAATTAATATATTTTGGAAATATTATTTTGTTACCTATTTATTATGTACCTTATATTATATACAATTGATTGCCAACTTAGCCATTTCTGGCTAAAAAAGCACAATTTCCGCAAATTACTTTGAATAGAATAAAAAATTTATGTAATAAAAGATAAAATTATGTGAAAAATTGCATACAAGTTTTAGATAAAGAAAAATATTTGATAGGACTACATCCCTATCAAAATAAATAAAGCCTCATTTTATAAATCATCAAAATTTGCTATTCAAGAATTAGAAAACATTTATATTGATCATCTTGGCTTAAACATTGTGGTTGTGAAAAAAAAAAAAAAGGATTTCAAGCTCCAAAAATATAGTTATTGTAAGAAATTATCTGGATCACACATTTCGCCCTAAAAATAAGTGTTCGTAGATCCGTAAGATCTGTACCTTTTTTTAAGTTTTGAATTTCATTGTCAGTGTTGGAATTTGATTTTAGAACCATCATAGATATTTCTTTTGTCGAAAGTTCTTTTTGGACAAGGATTTGATGTAAGGCTTTATTTTGATTTCATAAAGCCTAAGCCTTATAGAAACCACATCCTTTCAATAATTTTATGTTGGACACTATCTAACATATAATTCATTATCACTTTTAACAAGTACATCCAAACAACTCTATATTCACTTATTTCTTTTTTGAAAAAGTTTAAATAAAGCTGAGGCTCTAAACAATAAAATTAGAGCCCAACTAAAAAGTTTCATTAGAAGAGGTGGTTTTGATGCCTAAATATCCTCAAATTGATCATCTTGACATCAAGATGCATAGAAATAAGGAAAAAATGGATTTCAAGTTTTGGAAATATTGCATCTTGTAATGTAGTTTTGGAGCGCATTAAAACAACCTCTTCTAGTGACATTTTTGAGGTGGGCTCTAATTTTTGAGGTGGGCTCTAATTTGATTGTCTAGAGCCTCGGCTCTATATAAACTTTTTCCTTATCAAAATATTAAAAAAGTTTATATAAGGTTGCAACATTAAAATGTAGAATTAAAGGTGCATTTCAAAAATCCAATATAGAAGGTTGTTTTGGTGTTGGAAAAACCTCTAACTGATCATTTAAACATTGAGATGTATGAATATAGAAGAAAAAAAAAAAAAAAATTGAGTTCTAAAAATAATGTATCTTGCAACAAATTATCTAGACCGTTCATTTTCAAGATTATCAAGTGTTTATAGATCTAATTGATTTGAACCACATTTAGAGGCTTATGAATTTTTGACACCAAAATTATATTTATGATAAAATTTGGAGGCGAGCCGGGTTGTTTAAGGTTGCAGCACCCTTATAGAAACCACACCCTTTTAATAATTACATTAAAGAGGATCCTGAATTGTAAAGAAACTTTAGTCGCTTCCAAGTTCCTTCCTCGGGAAGTCGAAATGTGAATATTAGGACAATTCCAAATGAAATATCAACTTATCGATGTGACCCCTGCAACCATTTTAATTTAAATATTAGTATAATGGGTGTGAAATCGTGTCTATCTAGGAACCACAATGCATGCTATGATATATGCTCCTCAAACAGCATAAAACCATAATATATATACATTATCATCATGTAGCAATAAAATTGTTGTTGTTCTTTAAAAAAGAAAAAGAGATTATAAAAAGTAAACTTAACAGTAAAGCAATGAGAGAGGGTTAATGAGGTTATGCCTGAGTTTTCAGACCTTTATTAAAGGGGCGTGGTTTGTAAACAGATGAGGGCCTAAACAATCAATATAAGGTGCACGTCCAAGGATGTTGTTTTAATGCTGGAAATTAATGTGCCTCAAAAACTCAAAATCTTGAAAGTTGATAAATAAATAAAAAAAACTGCAAGATCCATTATTTTGAAGACTTATATCCAATTGTTTTTTCTCTTTTTGCGCATCAAAACAAAACAGTGAATAATATTTTGATCGTTTAGAGGCTCACCCTTATGTAAAAGTTTCTTGCTTTTCTTGATGTTCACGGGGTACACCACTTTACATATAACAAATAAAAAAAATAGAGATTGAACCAATTCCCAAATCTCCATCTCACCAAACCCTCTCTCTTCCCTTCCATTCCCTTCCCTTTTCTCTGCAACTGTGAGCGCACAACATACCAGAAATGTCGTCTCTGAAGGAAAAGAACGGCGTGTGGGTGCCTCGTACTACCACCCAACAACCTCCTACTCGCCAAACCAGGCACCCCAAAAACCCTAAACCCAACTCCATACCCAAACAAAACCCTAATAATAGTCCCCCTAAACCCCATCACAACAACCCTGCTCCATCCAATCGCCATCAAATTCCTAATCCATCTTCGAATCACCTCAAATCCAAAAACCCACAGAAACCCAGTCGCTCTAAGCACTATCAAAACCCTAATGCATCTGCTAATCACAATTACCCACGAAACCCTAGTCCATCTTCTAACCAGCCAAACTCCAGCAACTCACAAAACCCTAATCCATGGTTTGACCAGCTCGATCCCAACAGCTCAAAAAACCCTAACCCATGGTTTAACCAGCTCGATTCCAACAGCTCACAAAACCCTAATCCATGGTTTGACCAGCTCGATTCCAACAGCTCAAAAAACCCTAATCCATGGTTTGACCACCTTGATTCCAACAGCTCAGAAAACCCTGATACAACTAACCACCATCAAAACCCCAATCCATGGCCTAACCAGCTCGATTCAGGCAACGCACAAAACCCTAATCCCTTTCTATCCAATGAACCCACCATGTTCACTGTGACTTTTGCCGGCCAATCGGTTGAGACCACCATCACAAGCGAGTCTTCAATTGCAGACGAATGGGTTCAGAAAGTCATAGGAAAAAGGAAGAACGATAATGGCTTTTTGGTGGGTTTGGACATAGAATGGAAACCCAACTACGGTAGAGGCCAGGACAACGAGGCTGCATTGCTTCAAATTTGTGTAGAGAGAGAATGCCTCGTACTCCAGCTTCTCTATCTAGACAGCCTGCCTCGTGGCGTGATGAAGTTTCTCTCTCATGCCAATAATTGCTTTGTGGGCGTCGGAATTGCGAATGATTTGGAGAAACTCGAGGATGATTATGGCATGAAGTGTAGAAATCACCTGGAGCTGAGAAAAGTGGCTAGTGAGAAGATGCAGAAGAAAGATGTTTTGAACTGTGGATTGAAGGATCTGGTAAAACAGGTTTTGGGGGTGGAGCTGAACAAATCGAAGAGGATCACGATGAGCGATTGGTCGAGGACGTGCTTGACAGGGTCGCAGATAGAGTATGCTTGCTTGGATGCTTATGTTTGTGGAGAGATGGGCAGGGTTTTGGTGGGTGGGTATCAGTATGAGTGATGGTGGTGGTAAAGGTTAGAGAGAGAGAGTGGGGGAGGTTATGAGAGAGAGGGTCGATTTGTTACCTGGAGTGTGGGAGAAAGGGGATATGGTGTTTGGGTTTACAAATGGAGCTGGAGGGTGTTCTGTTTTCTGTGCTATGAGGTGAAGCCATGGGCGTTTTGTTTCCTGGTTTTAGAGAGAGAGAGATGGTGTGTTTGATTGATGGGGTGGTGACAAATCAGGGAAGTGTCTGATTCAGCATTGTGTTTGTCCATTTCACCCATTTTTAACTGTTTTTTTGGGATTTTTATTTGAAGCTCTGCTAAACTTGGGTTTCTTTCTTCCTTGTACATTTGCTTGCTTATCTGCGTTTGCTTCTTACATTACCTGCGTTTGCTTCTTGGATTATTGTATGTCTCGTGATCCGCATTTCCAAAGAAAATGAGGTTCCTATATTGCGTTGTGCACATTGGGGTGTTTGATTTCATGGAGTTTTGCAAAGTAGGAGTTGAACATCTCAGTTCCATGTTTATATAAGGTTGCAATGTGAACATAAAAAATCCATCTGAAAAGGTTATTTGATGTTAGAAAACCCTTTAAACATTGAGATGTTATGGATTTAAAAGAAATATTTTGAATTTCAAAATAATGCATCTTGCAACACATTGTTTGGACATATTATTTTCATGTATTTGTAGATCTACTTGATTTGAACCATTTTTTAAATTTAAAATTTTATAATTAGATATAAAAATAGATTCTCATATCTTCCTAAGAACTTTTGAAATCAAAATTACATCATATGATATAATTTGAAGGTACGTCTCGCTTCAATTGTTTGAGGTTGCAGCCTTATACGAACTACACCCCTTCCGATTTGATTTCACCCGAGAAGAGAACCCGCAAGGTGGAAATGCGGCCCTTGAGTGGAAACCTGTCCGCACATCATAAATGATGGAAGGATCCCTTCCGTACCATGGCCAAAGTATCCAGCCGTAAAAAACGTCCTTAGAGGTTTTGGTTTTTTTTTTTTTTTGGGTTAATTCAGTGTTAGTTTGTTTGAGGCACCTCCTTAGGGGTTTTGGTTTTTTTTTTTTTTTTTTGGGTAATTCAGTGTTAGTTTGTTTGAGGCACCGATTTAAAAAACGGCGAGTCGAATCGAATTCGTCCGGTTTGACTCGAAATCAAGCGTGCCCGTGCTGGTTCCAACCGAAAATCGGGAACCGCCCGGTTCTAGAGTGGAACCGTCGGTTTCCATTCGGTTCAGCCCGGTTCTAGAGTAGAACCGTCGGTTCCCATCCGATAACCACCGATGGGAAATGCGGCCCTTGAGTGGAAACCTGTCCGTACATCAGAAATGATGGAAGGATGCCTTCAGTACCATGGCCAAAGTATCCGGACCGTAAAAAAAGCCCTAAGGGGTTTTTGGTTTTTTTTTTTTTGGGTAATTCAGTGTTAGTTTGTTTGAGGTAGTGTTTTAAAAAACGGCGAGTCGAACCGGACTTGCCCGATTCGACTCGAAAACACGCGTGCCCGTGCCGGTTCCAACCTAAAATCGGGAACCCCCCGGTTCTAGAGTGGAACCGTCGGTTCCCATCCGGTTCAGCCCGATTCTAGAGTGGAACCGTCGGTTCCCATACGGTTTAGCCCGGTTCACACATGACACGCACGTGCGAGCATGCCCCACACACACTCACACGTGCATACGGGTATCCGAGCGCACGTGCGAGCGTGCCCCACACAAGCACACACGGGTGTCCGAGCGCACGTGCGAGCGTGCCCTATGCACACTCACACGTGCACACGTGTGTTCGAGCGCATGTGCGAACGTGCCCCATGCACACTCATACGCACACACGTGTGTTCGAGCGCACGTGCAAGCGTGCCCCACGCACACTCACACGCTCACACGTGTGTCCACACGCACATGCAAGGTTGCCCTAATATTTTTATACACATTTTATAATTCATATTGCATAAGTATTTATATACCAAATTTGAATACCCATCTTTCGATGTATTATAATTCCCAAACATCATTAAATGAAAACGAAATGTAAATATACTCTATTAATCAGCAGTTTGTAATCACATGTAGTTAGATGGTTTGATGGTTATGATTTTGAATTTTTTACTTAAGGTCCCAAGGTTGAACCCCTTTGGGCATGTGTTGCATTTTTGTTGTGTATATAGTGGTTGGTATAAATATTTTTGTTGTTTTCGAATCCCTTGGGCATGTGTTGCATTTTTGTTTTATATATAGTGGTTGGTATAAATATAAATATTTTTGTTGTGTATATAGTGGTTGGTATAAAAATAAATATTTTTGTAAATAATATAAAAGACATAAAAAAATGAAAAATAAAAAAATTAATTTTTTATATAACCATTAATTTTTGTTGTATATAGTGGTATAATTATTTTTGTAAATAATATGAAAGGTATAAAAAAAATAAAAATAAAAAGTTTATTCTATTTGAAATCTCCATCTTTCTACTAACAATCTCTTTTACTAAATTTATTATAGAAACCTAAAAAAATAAATTTTTCGATAAATTGAAGTATTATTTCCAAAATTTGTACGCATTTTATTAAGTTTTACATTGATAACCAAATCTTTTATTTTATTTATGAATTTCTACATTATAAATCATGTAATGTACTATTTTTCTTACAG
>NW_006498057.1:4931037-4972661 GCF_000471905.2 Amborella trichopoda | reverse complement strand
TTTTTAATTTGTTATTATTTGTCTAATAAAATAATTATAAAATGTAAACTAATAATTATAATTTCAGTATATAATATTATAATTAGTGAGGTTGTAATAATTTTGGATTATAGTTAGTTAGGCTGTAATAGTTTGGGTTTTTTTAGCGGGTTAGGGTTTTTCACCAAAACGAGATTTTAATGGCCATTCTTTCATTGATTAGTCTACTCTTTATAATAGTCCATATATAATTATATATTTTATCCATGATAATTCTATGATTTTTCTTTTATGTGATGCAAATTTAATAGTTAAAATAAATTTATACAGGGCAAAAAACATCTCAATATTCACAAATTGATAAAAAAATGAAAGTTAATAATGTAGTGCCCTCATTTTTTATTGGATTCCTAAAAAACAACATTAATAATGAATTTTAATAATTTTTTCGGATTTTTTTGAAGCTTTAATCCGACCGATTCAACCGATTCCCGATCCGGATCGCCGATTCGCCGATCCGGATCTGGGTCACCGATCCATTTTTTAAATCATTGGTTTGAGGTGATAGTAATGGGAACGGAAACTAGAATGCGGTAACTAGGGTGTGGAGATATTACCATCACCATCCCAGTCCCTTTTTAAAAAACCGCCCTTGAGGTTTGCATGCAAGATCCATATATTTTTTTATTTTGATCTAGTAACAACTATTTAATTATAATTAAAAAATTGTGTGGAAATGCTTGTGTATGATGCTTACAAAAATTGAGTCATTTTGCCTTCTACAAACTTGTGTTGATATGTATTAATAATTTAAGAAAAAAGTTTATATAATGTTGACACCTTAAAATTTAGAAGAACTAATGTGCACCTATAAAATCCTATGAAAAAGGTTGTTTCGATATTAGAAAAATGTCTAATTAATTATCTAGATATCAAGATGTATAGATATGACGAAAAAAAAAAGAAAAGCGATTTCAAGTCCTAACCATAATTCATCTTGCAACACATTATCTAGGCAATCCATTTTCAAGATTTTTATGCATTTGTCGATCAGCTTGATTTGAACCATTTTTATATCTTAAAATTTTATAATTAGAGGTAACAATAGATTCTTACAAATTTCCAACATCAAAATTGGATAGTTTGTAGGTGTACCTTTGAATCTTTAAGGTGCACTTCATGCAATTCACATCTAAAAACTATTCCTGGAAATGCACATGGCCATGGTCCCGAAACTCAAAACTCTTGCGCTTTGTTCCATGAGGTGGTGGTTGTGGCCAGTAGATTGGATTAGATGGTGATGACTAGCACTATCATGTTTTCATAGTCTTAAAGGTTATTTGAGCATTCTAATGTTTCTTTATCGAAATGTGTTCCGAGTGTTATCAAGATAAGAGCGTGCATCAAATTAATGAGAAGTCTGGCCCAATCAAAATTGGTCCTATTGTAGGTCAATGGTTCAATCGGATTTTAAAAAATATTTTTCTTTTTTTAAAAAATAACATTTTAAAATTATATATTATATCTTAACAAAGTTTCCCACTTTGTTTTGGCCGGTCTATCCAGTCGACCAAACTAGTAAAAATCCATAGAAATTGATTTCGACCAGCTTTTTATTAAACTCCATTTTTAATCTTGGACTACACCGGCAAAGCACCAATAAGCAATCGCACTGCCGATTTAATCCAGTCTTGATAACTATAACACATCCAACGAGAATATAGGAGCATGCTTCCTATAGTACCTTCATATCACAGTAATATCAGCATGGGCTAGGTTATGCTCATTCTCTCCCAATGTACGTCAAAATCCTTTTAGATGTCAACAAGAGGTGGTTAGGGTTCATTATTCATCAGCTAGCTCAAAATCCATTGATTCATAAAATATGAGCACACCCAAATCGTCCCTCGTTCGTTGGCATAAGATGGATAGGGTGATGAGTTGATGTGAAGACATTTACGAGGCCTGCCTTTGTTATTTTGGGGAATTTACAGTTCTTTTTTATGTGGGAAGCATGTGGCGTGTTCAAATTTTCGTTTTTACCTGTCCAACTCGCTTGTTACGACGACCAGGACTGGCCAAATAAAATGGACAACTTTGTTTTTAGATATAGTACATAATTTTAAAATATTACACACATTTTTTTCTTAGCATTTAACAATCTGATTTTTATTAAATCAAATCCCTCACATATGGTAACATGTTTGATATTGATAACACTAATACAACCTCGCCACCTACTAAAAAAAAACAGCCTAACTTCTCCTATTTATAGTTCTCCTATTTATAGTTTGGAAATTTCGACCGAGTTACATGTAAGTACCCCAATATGTTCCAAATTTAGAAACACGCTTTTTCCATTAAAATCTGTAGTTCAAGTTTGGCACACTTCAAACAAGGAGGGGCACTTTCATTTGCCAAAAGATTTCATGCTACCAAGGGAGCATCCCATACATTTACTTGCTCACTCAATCTAGAAGTATTTTTAAAATTCCAATTTTTGAGATGTAACATCTTCGACCCACATGCGAAAAAAAAAATTTCCAAATTGAATTCTCTATGGGCTTAAAAAAAAAAATATCAAGATTGAATGGAAACCATCTCATTTTTTTAAGAGCGAGATCTAATTATTGGAAAACTAAAATTTCTTTTCCTTTATTCTTTATTCTTTTTTCTTTGAATATAATCTATCTAAAGATTTTTTGGTGGTTCCCATCGGACTAAATAAATTTTCCCAAATTAGTCTTCTACCCGAGTGGAGTTAAAGTGTACAATATATGCTCCTATAGGAGCATAGCATATGCGCTCCTTTTATTTTGTGTCAAACTGGTTTGAGACCAATGACAAAACCAACCCCACATTCTGTGGGTATAACCCTAAAAGATTTTTCACTAAAATCCTTTTGCCCCATGTTCTGGGAAGGAATAAGTAGGGGCATTTACATCATCTGAAACAGCCTAAAGGAGCACAATTACCATGACGACCCCACATGTTCTCGGTTCCAAACACAAAACAAGGGTAATTTAAGCTTATTAATATAATACTAGCTGAGAGTACGGGTACTCAAAGTCAAGAATTTTTACAAAGTATACTCTTGTTGGTAAATTACTTAATTAACAGTAAGTTTTTGAGATGGTTAACATTTTCATTAACCAACATTTTCCTAAAGAAGAGAAGCCAAATATACACCATAATTTAGATAGCATACAAAAACTTTCTACAAAAAGAAAAATCTTACAATACATTTTAGCAGCTACTAGAACCTTAAACGTGACCTTGTAGAGCCAAAAATAGGGTTCAATACCTCTCTATTTGAACTTGTTTTCAGGGGCCATGGATAGATGATACATGACGAATATGACTTTTCTATAAGGATGTATCATGGAAGTAGGCTGTGATTCCTTTTAGTTTTCCCTTCACATAGTTCTTCTCCACCTAAAAAACCAAATCAATCAAAAAGTGATCAGGCACAACAATATGATAATGTGAAGTTTGCTACTAGGACTTGTAAAATAAAGCAAGATCCAAAATTAGGCAGTTGATTTCGAGTCTGTAATCTCTCTCACTAGGTTGAGGTTTGACCATTTGAGGCTTTGAACCCATTCTTAACCAATCAAATTGGATAAAAATAATGATCACGATCAGTAAAACCGAAATAGGATCAACTGGCCAATCTAAAACAATCTGCAGTGTGGTCCTCATTCTTGACAGTGTGAGTGCTTCATAAAGTCATGGTTATTCTAGTGAACTAGCATTCAGCACTAGTGCGAAATGTATGGCTGGACAACATGCCATTCTTGTTAGTTAACCTTCTCTCAAAAATACATGGCATTCTTGTTATCACGAAGAATAAGTAAAACTTTTTCATTAAGGAGTAATGGAACCAGCTCACCAATGGGCCATCTGACAAATTATTTGTCACTGCATAGTTAAAAAGTTAATATCCAATAACCAATTAAATACTTCAGCACCCATAATTTCTACCAAGTTTCTGGAATATGTAAATAGATAATATGTCCAGAACAATTAAAGAAAGAATACCTCAACCATCCAGGGAGGGCTGGCTAGCAAGGAGAGCTCTGCCACTTGATTTAGGTCCACATTTCGGGGCAGGAACATGACAACCGTTGACGCAACCACCCTCGCAGTATCAAATAGGAAAGTTCTGTTATGTAATAAAGTTGATTAGAGAGAGGAACTTCAACCGTTAGTTCCAATTCACTGAAAATATTAAAATAAGGCATACCCTCCATAGGGCCTAAGCATGTTGATATCATATTTCTGAACCTTGGCATAGTCTGGACCTCCCCAAGGAGGAGACATGAAAACAACATCTGCCTGCATGTAAAACAAAATACAAATGATTCAGATGTAGTGTCATGAGCAGATTTTACGGTTTCCTCTGTGTGGCAAGCAGAACAAAATAGCAACTTTAGACCTTAGAAGCCAGATTCTTGCTAGGCTAGCACTCCCGATTCCATGTTTGATGATTGCCAGGCAATTCCTATTCCAAATTCAATTCCATTGGAGCTTAAGCCCAAAAATCTGGCTCCTAATAATGTTCATACTATACAGAGAAATCTAAAATCCAAAGCAATATATGAATGAAAGAAAGGGTGGACAATTTATTTCAAACTACACCAATACCACAATTGTTTTTTTTTTTTTAATAGAGTAGAATTAATGTAGACCAATATATCTCATGAATGTATTCTTATGCTGTAAAGAGCTCCCGGCTTGTAGGAAGACATTTTTTGCGATTCTTATACATATTTTCCTTTACTCTTATACAAACGTTAACATTTTCAAAAAAAAAAAAGGCATATAGGAAACAAATAGTGAAATATTGCCATAGTTATAAATATGATGGAATGGATCCAGCATGAATCAAGAAAGAATAAAAGAGCATCAATGTTACAAAGAAGATCCAAATGCATCAACCACCATTAGTTAAAACATGACTTGTTAAAAGCAGAACAATGCCCCTATAAAATAATATCAGGTTCCAGAATCTGGGACAAAAGATTGAGTGCAGGTGTTTTTACATAAACAGGCACCATATGACAATAAAAGTTGATTGTAGCATCATCAAGTGGTTGTGACACAGGCATATTTAAGAAATATGGAGGTGAGAATAGCATGCAGAAAAGCCTATGACGAAAGGAAAAAAGACCGTAATATCATCATTTAGAGTAACAGCTCCAAACTATGGGTATCCATACCAGATTAGCCACCTAAATTTTTGGATACATGATATTGGGTTCATCGAATCCCCTAGAGCTCAAAATCAAAGATGGTAATCAATAACAAAAGTATCCTTGACGGAGTTGATACACAAAATATTGTAACTGATAAAACCGAAAAATTTCACATTGGCAGTAAATATCTCTACTCTAGTTCCTGTATTTTTGTGGGATGAAGAGGTGTCCATTTAAAGAATTAATGTGCAGCAGTGGCATTGAACTCCCAATTGATTCAACTCAACAAACTATTGATTGGTTACAAGAGAAATCACAGTTCCATCAAGTTTTCCAACAAATTTCTATTAAGTGAACAATTTCTTTGTCATTGGAGCCCAAGGTTGACAAAGATCAAATAAGCTTCAAGAGAGCAATCATTAAGGTATTGGCCATATCCTATTGTTGTGAATTTATGTTCATTTCGGGAATGATTGAGAAGTTCCACATAATAACATGAAGATCTGGTTTCTGCACAAAATTCCTTCAGAAACATTCCTGCAAGTATGGGATTAGCCTCAAACTTCATGTATGAGCTTGACATAGTTATGCTTTAGGATAACCTGTCAAGGATATAGAATGCAGACCCTATATGCGTGTAGGATTGCAAGGACATCATCATGTATGAACACCACAAATAGATCACAACACGATGCTAGGATCTGATGAGATTTATGCGAATTAGGAGAGATTCTGATTTGTCTCAAGATTTCCATTGATTCCATAAAACCCTCGAACCCACAACGAGACATCTAATGAGGAAAACCCAGTAAGACCAACAGCGAACTTCTAATGAGGAAAATTCTGAGTTGGAGACTTTCAGCCAAACACCAGATTTTGGTAAACATTAAACCAAGAAAAAAAATTCAAGGTATGCTCCCCTGTTGGATTTTTATTTTTTTTAAATACAAACAACAATGCTATATCTCCAGGTGATCATTCCTAAATTGTACGCCTTCAATCTCTTAAGTTTCTTCCGAAACCCTGATTCATTCCATTTTTTATCAATTTTTTGGCTTGTCATAGAATACAGTCATCCATTAACATCCACGACCAAAACCTATGATGCATTGATACGTTACGGGTAAACTGGATCGAGAGTAATAACAGGATCTTCCACGGAGAGAAGGCCACTGCCAAGGCCTTGCAAGATAAAGTACGAGCTTTGGTAATCTTCTAGGCTAGAAAACACAACTCCTTCAGGCACTTCTCAGACTTGCACCAGGATTGGCAAACTTTGCAGTCATTAAGGCCCACTCGCATCCCTCGGTCATCACTTTAGTGCCCACCTGAACCCGGCCGATCCAAACTCAACTTTGATGGTTGCTCTCTGGGCAACCCAGGACCAGCGGGCAGAGGAGGCATCATCAGAGACAAGGATGCTCAAACTCTTTATTCCTTTTCCAAGTCAATTGGGCATGCGGACTCCAACACAGTAGAGTCGCTTGCATTACTCAAAGGTCTAAGAAATTTCAGCCTTAGCTGGAGCCCAGTTTGGTCATAGAGGGGGCGTACAAAAATGTGATTGCTTGGGTCTTGGGATCCTCTTCCCTTGGTGATTAGCACATACTTTTGACAAAATATCTCACATTTGCAGAACTATGCTTATCCCATGGAGACATATATGGCATGAGGCCAACTCAACCACCGACACCCTCGCCAAGGAAGGAGCAACCAGCACTGAAGGATAGGGAACCTTACAGCAACCTTTTGAGCTTCGCTTCCATTTTTTTTTGTGTATGGTGGTCCTGTATTATTTGGATGTTAGCATTTTTAGGGAGCTAACAGTGCTCTTTGTATCAAGCACCCAGCCCGTGGTTGCATTTTTTTGTACCTGACACCATCTATACTCCTTCCTCTTAATTCAAAAGTTACCAGTTTCCCCAACCAATAAAAAAAACAAACACTATGATGCGCTGATACTTGAACACAATGCATATACATAATGGACAGCAAAGAAAGACGTATGCATTTTAACAAAAAGAAAATATATACAAGGACATATAGTGCACAGTTTGTAGGTGATGCCTTTTAAAACAATAAGTATCTGAACCCCAAAAGCAGTCCACAAAGCCCCAAAGAACCAATTCAATTCTTATTAAGGATCGTTTATAAAACAGCATTCGTGAAATCTAAGCAACAAAACATAAAGATAGGGACGATTCTGTCACATGTTCTCTCACTATTTTTAGTTGCATTAAGTTATTGAGCTGTTAGTTGTTACAGTCAAGGGATTTAAGTCAAAGGATCCAATACCTTCAATGTAGGTGCCAGATGGAAGAAATTTCCCTTTACAAAATCAATATGATCAGCAACACCATAGACCCTTGCATTGTGTTGTGCATAATTAATCTTCTGCGGGTCTATATCTATCCCAATAACATGATTGCCCCTAAAAATAGTACGAGGAAGACAGTTACTTCCAACATAATCTACATATAATAGATTATAAACTATGCTGAAACTTAGAAGTATAAATAAGAGCAGAGTATGGATTCCGCAAAGCATAAGGGACTGCACCACCAAGCTTGAAAAATCTATGCTCGGATAAGAAAATTCAATAATTAAAGCAAAACTAGCGCTCTGATTTGAGGTGACCCTTACTTCCTAGCAAATTGGATCGCATTGCCACCAACTCCAGTAAAACAATCAATTATAGTGCCATGTCCACAGCGTGTGGCATGATGCTTGGCAAGCAGTTCAGGAGTCACCGAAAACCATCCTTCTTTATCTAGTTTCACACCTTCATCAAATCTAGAAAAGAGCTGGTAGCGCTGAAACCAATACTTTTCCACGTTAAGGGCTTGTCCTTTCCCTGTTCCTAGCAATGGTAATTCTGAATCGAGTAGTTTAGTAAGGGTTTCCCAAAGTAGACTCTCCATATATTTGTCAAACATCGAAAAAGAAAACAGACAGCAGAGTAACACAAAAAGGATAACAGAATACCAACCATAAATCAACAGATATCTAAGAACATTGATTCATGTACATGAAGTCCATGCAATGTTGCTTTGACTACTTTAATGAAAATTTCAAAATGGAGGGTGTAGGGGCAACAACTAGTAAACATTCAAAAGAACCGCATAGTTTCCAATGAAATGGTCCACAGCAAATGTTCGAAGACTCCTCAAAGTTGAAGGGAGTCAATTAAACTGATGAGCCAAACAGATGATTTTCCATTCTTGCAAACAACATATACTACATTCCAAGTACACATCGGAAAGTCAAACGGCTTAATTTATTTCTCTCAAAAAAAAAAAAAACTCCTTAACTTATTTGTATATCTCACAGGCATTCCTTGCTCTAGTACAAAACAAACTAAGAAAGGGTCATTAGGGCAGGAAGAAGACCCACCAAACAATCGTGTTTTATTATTTACAATACCTACCAACCTACTTCTTAGGCTCAATAGGTCAGATATAAGGGTAAAACAAGGAAAATTTTCTTTTAAAATAGTTTAGCAGTAGTTTAACGACTTCATGCCAGAAGGTTGCACCTAAGTCAAGGGCCAGCCATCACATAAGAGAAGATTATAAACCTCAACCAAGATGACCCAAGGCTTGTTAGAACATACTAAGCTTTGAAATGCAACCCCAAGCCATAAAGTGTATAACTTAGAAACCATGGGTGACATGCTTGCTGCCATTTTGCTAGGGAGACCCATGGATTAGAAATTTCATGGTGATAAACCAGGAGCTTTGCAGGAATTCGATGTCGACAATAGGCAAAGAACCCAAGGGCAGGAACTTATGAAGGGTTTCCTTTTTTTTTTTTTTTTTATGAGAATGTTAACTTTTGTATTAAGTAAGAGAAAAGAGTACAGAGAATAACAGCGGGAAGCCCTAACACAAGTGGGGCCCTATACAAAAACCTCACGGGTCCAAAAAATGTGTCCCTCTGAAGGGGCTACCAAAAAATGTTTCTTATGTACAATATAGGAAAATAAGAGCAAAGTAAATGAAATGCAGCTGGGAGAGAACATCAAGCTCAGGTGGGCAAAAGAGAGGGTGAGGAAGCTCCACCTGCTGCAAGTGTGTCTGCATCGGAGTTGGCTTCCAGTTGTATGTGCACACAGAGGGAGGAGATCTCATTAAAAAAGTACTGTAGTCTCCAGCGGCTAAGGCCGGCTCCTGAAGCCCGCACTCAATTACGTTCCTGTTGTCCCCTTCTATGATGAGCGAAGGTTTCCTTCCAGGCTGGGTTGCAAGCTCTAAGGCCTTCAAGGAGTGCAATGACCTCAGCTGCAGTCGAGTCCGTGACAACAATGTGCTTGGACCAGGAGTGCACTGTGTGCCCCATGGAATCTCTAAATAGGCCTCCAACCCCCGACTGTCCTAGGTTGCCTAGAGAGCAGCCCTTGAAGTTCAGTTTGATTTGGTCAGGATTGGGGGATGCCAAAAGGAGGAGCGAGGAACTCTAATGGGGCAGCAAGAGATGAGGGTCTGCCAGAGGTTCCAAGGATATGGATGAGGGAGTCAAGGGTTGTTATCTTGCCTCGGAAGATTCTACAATTTCTATATTTCCATAAGGTCCACAAAAGGGCAGATTGCAGTTCTCTAGAGGAGTAGCCCTGGTTTGGGCCGGGGGGGGGGGAAGCTGCTGAAAAGCATGAGGGATGGATGGAGGGCTGACCCACTGCCAACCAAAAAGGCTCAAGATATCTGTCCAAAGGGCCTGAGCAATGGAAAAGACGAGGGTTAGACTCCTCATTGAGACACATGATGCATCTGTTTGGTAGCTGGAAGCCTCTCTGTTGTAATTGATCCACCATTGGGGCTCTTTCTGAGCACGCTATCCATGTAAACCAAAACCATCTAACTTTAGGAGGGGAGAGGTTTGACCAGGCATGGGCTGAGAGGGAAGGGGACAGAGAGATGGCTTGGGCCTTTATCACCCTGCAGAAAGATGAGACTGTGAAAGTCCCCAAGGGTGTGGGGGCGGCCCTAACTAGAGCGACTTGGCCCTGGCTAGGGACGAAAGGAGAGTGGAAGAAAGACGAGAGGGCAAGGAAGTCGGCTCCCTCATTTTCCATCAACATTCTTCTAAACCTGGGGCTCCATACTCTAGTACCCCTATCGTGTCGAAGTACTCCGCAACTATCGCCCTGTCGGACGCTAGGAGATAAAGATTATGAAACCTTTCCTTAAGCAGGGAATGGCCTATCCATAAGTCCGACCAAAACTGGATCCTGGTGCCATCTTTAGCTCAAAATCGAGAGTGGGCCCTGAAGAGCGCAAGGGTCCAGTTTATAGCTTTCCAAATCCCAGAGGAGTTGTTGAGCCCACCTTCTCAGGAGAGCCAAGCAGAGGCTGGAATGTGATATTTTGACGAAAGCACATCTCTCCAAAGGTGGTTATGGTGGGTGGCGAAGCACAACCACGATTGTCCTAACAGGGCCAAGTTGCAGAGCTTGAGCCTACGGATGCCCAAGCCACCAGCCCAAATGGGCCTATAGACTTTGTCCCAGGAGATGAGGTGGAACTTCTGACCTCCCTCCTCAGACCAGAGGAATTGTTTCATGAGTTGTTCTAAACAGGCACGAACCGATGCAGGCATAAGGAAAAGGGACACTTGGAAAACAAGAATATTTGAAAGAGTACCCTTGATTAGGGTCATGCGGGCCCATAGGAGAGAGAAACCTGCCCTTCCAGACAGCAAGTCGCCGATCGAATTTATCTATCAGATGGCTCCAGAGGCCATGCTTTGACTTTCCCTAGACAGAGGGGGAGACCTAGTTAGGTGGAGGGCATTCGATCAACTTTGTAACCCCAATAGGCTCCCAAAGGTTCCATACATTGGCTATTCAAAGCGACACCCATCATAGAGGATTTATCCATATTAATTAGGAAGCCCATTGCTATTTCAAAACACTTCAAGAAAACCTTCAAGATGTCAACCTGTTGGGTCGAGGCTTCACAGAAAAAGAGTGTCATCCGCATATTGCAGATGTGAAATCACATGCTCGTGGGGCTCCAGAATTAAGCCATTTAATAGGCCAGCATCGTAGAGGCCAGAAATGAACCACTTAAAACACCTCGACCACAATAGCAAACAATTAGGAGGAGGGGGTCTCCCTGCCTCAGTCCCCGAGAAGAGCTGAAGAAGCCTTTGGGGGAGCCATTAAGGAGAATGGAGGAGGCGGAGGATACACACCCTCGATTTGAGAGTCGAAAGATCCCACTAGGAGAGAATAAGAGAAAGGAGGCTCAGCTTTTCTAGCCAGCTTAATTCAAAACGGAAGGGTTTGGGGCCCTGAGGGGGCCGGATGGGTGTTGAGGAAAATAGACCGATGATCGAAAGTAGGTTTAGGTAGCGCTAGGGCATTGGTACCAGGAAAATGGTCATGTCAATCCAAAGAGATAAGGTACCAAACTAGTTTAGAGAGAGAAGGGTTAAGGGAGTGGTTCTACCAAGTGAAGGCCGCCCCTTGAAGAGGAATATCTAGAAGTCGATTCCTAGCCATAAACTCAGAGAAGGAGACCATGACGGGGGAGAAGCTGTGGTTGTTGTTGCGCTCAAATGATCACCTAGTAACATTAAAATCCCCTCCTAGGCACCAAAGAGGGTGTAGGAGAAAGGAGGCCAGATCCAATTCTTGCCAGAAGAGGTCACGACGAGAATTTGCATTTGGTTGTAAACAGCAATGAACTTCCAGTTGAGGCCGTCAAACACTCTGGAGAAAAGGGTCGTTACAAAGAAGGCCCCAATGTTAGAGGAGGAAAGAGCATGGAGGGTTGGGTCCCATACAACCCATATGCCCCTGATGCGCCCACCCTGGCAAGGCAAGCCAACTGCACAGTCTGGAACCCTAGATTTGTTAGATTACGGGAAGTGAGGGTTCGTATAGTTTAGTCTCGACCAACGCTAGAACCACTGGGAGAAAAGAGCGACAAAAGTTGTGGGTGGACCTTCTTTTAAGGGGATCACCCAAGCCCCTCACGTTCCATGTGAGGAGCTTCATGATGCAAAGGGTAAGGACCCTCCTAGAAGGGCGTCTGGGGCTAGTGCTTGAGAGTGCAGCATTGAGGGCCCGAGAGAGGGAGGGGGGGGGAGTCGGTTGTCATAGTTGATGTTGCAAGCCAAGTTTGCGAGCTCCCACTTTCCTTTAGTTCATGTGGTTGGGGCATCACCGAAAACGAAGTTTACTAGAGCTTTCTTTGGACCCTTATACTTGAAGCCCATAACATCCATCACATTGTCAAGATTCCTTGAGCCAGCCCAACTCTTTGACAAATTGGGAGCCCACACAAGAGGGGGAGGTCGAAGAGGAGCTCTCCTCCGGAGGCAAGGATGACAAGGTTAGGTTAGGGGCATCCAGGTTCGCCGTAACAGGGTCTGCGAATGCTGGAGAGCATTGTTGCTGCTAGGTGTGGAGGGGTTCAGCAAGGCTTTATGTTTACCTGACCCAGTCGAGGGGCTGAATTGGGAAGAGGGAGGTGGCGCCCTGGGGGGATGCGGGATGGGGCGATTGGGGGAGGGGAGAAGAACCTGGGATAAGGGTATGGGTGCTGAGGAGGTTGCGGGACCAATCCAACTGGTGAGGGGATAGTAAGGGGCGAATGAGGGGAAGGGGCATTCAAGAAAGGGGGCCTAGGGCTGAAAAGAAGGGGTAGAAAAGAGGGATGATGAGAGGCCATGTAGAAACGATGGTGCTCGCGTCTTATGAAGGGGTATTTTAAAATGGAAGAGTGAATTTATCCAATGTGCAAAAAAAAATTGATCTTAAGTTTCACAACTCTCAGTGGTAATCCCTTTTTGTGGAGCAAAGTAAGATGTTCAAGGAAATAGAAGGGAAATAACGGGGAAGCAAGCTTCTCAGTGGCTTGCAAAGTTCACTACAGCTTCCTTAAGAGGCGATTGGTGCATTACAAATGAAATGGCATAATGTATAAATCGTACTTTTAGAAAAGCCACATGCCAATCTCAAGCCATAAGCACAAGTAGCAAGAGTGTCATGTGGTTCATTATGATCACAGCATGTAATTATGGATGATCAGATAATGGAGAGCTAGAGAAGGCTCAAACAATAGAGGATCAGGTCAAGTTTTGGCTCTGTAAGTTATAACTACAATTGAAAATTCACATTTTCGGCCATCATACAACAGAAAAGTATAATATTAATATTCCAAAGACTAAAGATGGGAAAAAATGTCAGACATGAGGCCTGGCAATAAGACTCCACAAACCTCTGATGGAGTCAATAGAAAAAGATTCTGTTAGAAACCGTGCACCCTTCTTCGTTTTCTTTTTCTTTTTATGAGAAAGCTCCTTCGGCATGTCCAGTTCATCCTCTGGAAGGCTCAGAGATTGCAACTGCAAATCACTGATCCACAAATCTTCAGAACAGGCATCAGAAGGTGTTGCTTGTGAACTGCCATCAAACTGATCATAAGATATAAGTTGTAGAAAGCTTCCCAAGCAAAGACAAACTGACCCTCAGTGGTCAAATCAAAAAAAGAAAAAATAAAAGGAAAAGCATGCATTGTTCTCAAGAGAGAATTACCTGTCAAGCAAAGCAGACAGAGGAACTGGATGCAGGTCTTCCTTGCAAGAATTATTGACCTCCTGGCACATGGAAGAATCCTCAAACATTTTCTTTGGGTCCTGCACT
Source organism: Amborella trichopoda (assembly GCF_000471905.2). Next base: position 4,958,834 of record NW_006498057.1, on the reverse strand, counting down.
TCCCCATCTGTGCAATCACAAGCATCTTGCAAACTACTTTTCTCAAACCCTTGGTTATCCTTGCAAAAGTTTTCCAAGCCAAAGTTTCTGTCATCTCGATCAACAATCATCTCACTTATATCACATGTGACGCCACAAGATGCCAAATGCTCCACGCCCAGAGGAGGGTACCAAGTTGTCTCGTATGTTTCTATGTTGTAGAAATAATTTCTGTCATAGTAACTGTCCCAAACTGCTCTCCATACACCCAGATCATTAAAATGATCCATACTACAAGTAACATCACCATCTTGGCAGTCATGTTCAATTGATACTGAAGGATCAAGGCAGTCAACAGACTGAGAATTCCACAGCTGTTCGGCCTCTCTTTTGGCATCAATATCATCTACTTCAGCAATGCCATTTACAAAATAGACATCTCCATCCTGTTTATCTTTCTTTTGAAGAAATCCATCCTGTTTACCTTCCACATGTTCTTTGTCTTTTCCATGACAAATGAGCCCATTAGTTCCTAGAATTCTCGTTCCTGATGAAATTTGAATGTGGCATTGAGAAGAGGAATGTGCAACTTGCCCAATATCCTCTGAACTACATGCCAGGATTGTGTCATGATCCATACCATTACTAGCAATCACCCCATTTATCCCTTTACAAGAAAACTTCTGATCCTCCCCACCATTAACTGATAAGCTCTCACAGATTCCTTCACCATGGAAATTGTGTAAGTTACAACAAATTTCTGCACTATCATACTCATTTCCAGCTATCTTGTCCAGAGACATTGTCGGGAACTCTTCAATGCCATCACTGAAAGAGAGAGGAGAGGCAGTTCCCCCTTCACGACTCATTCTGGAAACTTCCTGCGCATCTTTATGATTGGTATCATCTGATAGTACCTGCCGATGCTTCCTTCTTCCTTTACCTGCTACAGTTTTCTGCTGCAATGCTATAGTCTGGAGGCCATATATAAAAGAAAGATGAGGAAAGAGAGAAACATATGCAAGTAGAATGAAGGAATATGTATAATAAATCCATACTTGCCTCTCTTCTTGCGCTGAATGATAATGGAAGACCTAATGCAATCATCTCTTCAGCAAGTTGTGTATCCTCGGATGAAGCAGTAAAATCTGTTCAGTTCAAGTAAGAACTCAGATACGAATAAACGTACAATGATTCAGTGACCGAACAAGTCCATGACAGAAACAGCAAGAAGGTACTACTCAAGAAAAGGATTGAATTTCAAAGCACGAATTACCAAAAGAAGGTATAATTATTAACCAAAGTCAAAATATTTATTTCTATGTTAAATAATGTGGCTTTCAAAACTACAGCTAATGCTAGCAACTACAAGATCAGAACACCTATATTCACAAATCTCCGTCAAAGTAATATCATGGCTATTTATTCGAGAAAACAACAGATTACACCAAATGTACCTTTGACATCATGTTCCAACATTCTTGAAATGATAGGGAGTTCAAGTAAAAAATATAATATGTGCATATGATGGATTACATTGAGGTATCAACCTCTAGCGATGGAAATTCAGAGATTGAGCCAGTTGATACCCAAGAAGCTATGCTAGCAAACTCATGTTGACTAATCAGGAACTGTTTCACATTGTATAGGTTAACTAGAACCTGAAGTGTTTATTTTAGGATATAGTGAAAAAGGGAAACACGAATAAAAGGGTCTGAACAATAACTTACACAAAGGGACAAAAGGAAACGACACTTCTTAGTATGAGTATACATTGCAGCATCATCATCATCGAAGCCTCATCCCAACTATTTGGGATCAGCTACATAAATCTTATTCTGCCATTCTGCTCTAACAAGGGCCATATTGTCAGTAAGACCATATGTCACAATATCTTGTCCCATAAGTTATGCATCTCCTGTTGACATTGTGGGATCTCTCTCTCTCTCTCTCTCTCTCTCTCTCTCTCTCTGCGCAAATCCCTTCCTCTCTTCATACCTGAGACTCTACTCAGCATTTCTCTCCGGTATCTACCCATTTGTTGCCCCTATTCTGATGTAATTTAAAGAATAAGATGGAAAGGAACAGTTGGAAAAAAAAAATATGAAAATAGGAAGGAGGCACAAATGGGAGAGGTCTGGAGAGAGTGAGAGAGAGAAGGTGGGTGCCAACTAGGCCATGGCATGGTCAGGGGGTGATGGGAAGGGTCCCCCACTATCCTATGTGTATATCCTACGTTCTCTTGTTGGGCCTCAGAACCCTAGGAGATCTTTGATAGCTGTTAGTGATAATGCAGTAGCTGAACTGAAAAAGCATCTAGGGTCTACTATAGTTATCTCTTTCGCTAGACCAATCACAGACATTGAGGCCTTCCAGTCCTGGGTGTACAAGACTTGGACGACTACTCCTAGCCTGTTCAGAGCTTTACTGTGTACTAAAATCATTTGCTTCCTTGGAACAAATGATGAAGCCAAAAAAGTTTTGAATCAAAGGTTTTGCAGGTTTGATGTGATTGCTGAAAAAATGGGTTCCTGGCAAGGGATACCTTCTCTCATTAAACCTAGATCTGCTTGGTTTGTGGTGAAAGGGATACTAGTCATCACTTGGTCAATAACAGTATTCAAAGACATTGCTAGTCTATGTGAAAGACTGATAAAGATTGACTGCACATCTACCACATACGCTTCACTTATTCTTCAGGTTGAGAAAAAAGTGATGGATGTTTCATCTCGTGTTCTGAAGGTTGGTAGTTTTGATTTTTATTGACTTTTAAAGAGATTCAGAAGGCTGATGGCAAGGTCTGTCAGATAAACAAGGTATATTCCTCTGTTGATCAGCCTGATAGCGATGGATTATGAAAGGAAGAAAGGCCTTGTGGGCAGCAATGGCCATCCCGAGGAGCAGTACTGCTCTTCTCACAGCATATCAATAAGCAGGGTAAAATCTAGCCGCCATCCTCATCAGGAAACAGATTTCGCGGAAAACTATCACCCAAAAGTGGGTTGTCAAGTATGACGGAAATAAGGTGGTGGCTTCAAATTTCAAAAAGGCTCAACTAGGCCCACAGAAGATCGTACCCCATCATGCGACCCAAATCACGAAAACCAGTCTATATGTAATCAAGACATGTAGAAGGAAAATGTGCTCGCGCCGCTTTCTAAGCCGTGGACATGAACGGCAACCTTGGGGAGAGGGACAAGCGCAATGGTGAAAATAAACAGCCCTACCTTAGTGAAAGCTTCGCCTCCTAATTTTTACAGGAAGAACGTAGAGGAGAAGTGGACGGTGGGCATCGGACGCTCCCAAGGCAGTCGACCACGAAGCTAAGAGAGACACCAAGGGTTGGTCCACGGTTCCACTTCTAGTTTACAATGTAGAAGATGAGAAAGACGAGGGTTTGCCAATACCAAATGTTGTGGGTAATGAGGTATGGGAACTGGGGGACTATCAAGTGGAGCTGCCATCACCGGTGGGCCAGCAAGAGGTTCAAGAAGAGGAGAGTGGTGATGTAGGTGAACAAGAGCTTCTAACTGTCCTGCCTCTTTCCGTTAGTTTTCCAAATGAGCCCTTTTATGGAAGACATGGCGAAGGGGATGAAGATGGGAGCACAAATGGCCTCTGATCATTCATCCGACAGAGGTTGGTCAAGTTATGGATGCAATGAACATCAACTATGGTGATTCGCTGGATATTATTACCGATGCATTACAGAAAGCACATACGGAAGACGTTGCTGCTAAGGCGGGTTGTAGCAGATCAAACAAAGCCAAGAAAAAGGGCCGAGTTCAGAGGGAGCTGGACAACTTGGTAAGCACTATCAACTATGACAAAGAAGATAAGGGTGATCATTATCATAGGGTTATTTGTGAGCCTTATCTCCCTGTGTCTGCTGGTTCTTTCAACGCCACCAAACATAATAAGGGTTATCTTTTTTAATGAAAGTTCTATGTTGGAATGTTAGGGGTCTCAATAGCATTAGGCGTAAGAATGATGTCTTCTTCTTTGTAAAAATGAGAGACCTGATGTTCTAATTTTGCAAGAAACAAAAATGGAGGCCCCGACATTGAACACAGTTAAGGCTATCACGGGTAATAGACCGATGCAATGTGTGGGTTCAGATGCTAATGGTTTGTCTAGGGATTTATGAACTAGTTGGGAAAAACCTTTTTGCATGGTCATGATTTTTTGACAAATGATAGACATGTCTTTGTACGCTTTACTGGCCCTATGGATAATTTTCATTAGTGTCTTACTAATCTGTATAGCCCAAAGAAAGCATATGAGAGGGATCTGTTCCTTGATGATTTGTATGATATCTCTTGTTACTACAATGTTCCTTGGTGCATTGGAGATGATTTTAATATCATTAGATGTCTGAATGAGTCTTCAAAGCCAACCATTTTACTCTTTGCATGAAAAAATTTGATAATTTTATTCACCAGTTTGAGCTTATTGATGCTTTATCAATGGGGGCCAAGTTCACTTAATCAAATACTTCTCCCACTGCTCATGTATTGACCCATTTGGACAAATTCCTTGTGTCCCCCTTGTTTTTTGAATGTTTTCCTAACCTTTCTTCCAAAGCCTTGCCTAGGATTTCTTCAAATCATGTCCCTTTCTGTTTAATGGGTTACCTTTGGGGCCTGCTCCATTTCGGTTTAAATTGGTGTGGTTATCAAATAGAGGCTTGATCAATCTGATTGAGAGTGTTTGGAAAAAATTCCGAAGTTGCGGGATGGAAAGGATATCAGTTAACCACTAAGTTGAAAATGATGAAAGAGAAGATTATCCAGTGGAAACATGAATCTCAAGGAATTTTGGATGTGAAAATTCAAGAAAATAAGAGAAGGATGAAGAGATTGACAATATTCAATCCATGAGAGGAGTTCTCACTAGTGCTCCGAGTCTAGAACGTAGCAATCTGTTACATGAGTTGTTTAGGTTGCAAGAAATCCACTGGAGGCAAAGATCTAGAGTGAAGTGGTTAAAGGCGGGGGATAAGAATACCAAATTTTTCCATGCTAAATAGCAGGTATTGACTGTAGCAATCAAAAGGACGTAGAATTGGCCTTGGTTGAACATTTTAAACGATCTTTTGTGGATTTTGTTGTAACGAGATCGTCTTTAAGTAATGTCCCTTTTAAAAGACTACCTCTTGATAATGCAGTATGGTTAGAAAGAGAATTCAAATTGGAGGAAGCCAGGGATGTTGTCTTTGGTCTGGGAGAGATGAGGCACCAGGACGAGATGACTTCCCCATGGCCTTTTTCCAAACATTCTAGGATCTATTGAAGAATGACCTACATAAGATGCTCAAGGAATTCCATTCTAGGCAAAGGATTAATGTCACTATGAATGCCACTTTTATTACATTGATTCCTAAGAAATCAATTATTGAAGAGATTAAAGATATCAGACCTATTAGTCTATTCGGAGGCTCGTATAAAATTATTGCCAAGGTCTTGTCCAATAGATTGCGCCAAATCATGCACCTAGTTGTTTTGGGACCCCTATCAGTGTTTTTGAAGGATAGGTAGATTATGGATAGTATCTTGGTAGCGCAAGAGTGCAGTCATAGTAGGTTAAAGGATCAAATTCCAAGTATGCTTTGTGAACTTATTTCGAGAAGGCTTATAACAGAGTTGATTGGAGTGTGCTGCATGATAAATTGGGAAGGATGGGTTTCATATCTAAATGGAGGGCATGGATACAAGACTGCCTGTCTTCAACACATTCTTCTCTCCTTACAAATGGTAAATCTTCGTCAATGCTTCAAGAGGTCTAAGGCAAGGTAACCCCCTATCCCCTTTTCTGTATACGATTGTTGCTGAAACCTTTAGTGTTAAGGACTTGAAGTTGGTAATAGGGGCTAATAGTGTCACATATGCAATATGCAAATGACACTACTATTTTTTGTGTCCCTACAAAGAGAGAGGTTAAGAACTTACGGATCTTTCTCAACTGTATGAAAGTAGTAACTGGTTTTAAAGTTAACTTGGGGTAAACTAAACTTATTGGTATTGGATTTTCAGAGGATAGAGTATTGAATCTTGCTGGAATATTGCGGTGTGGTGTCGATCAGCTGCCTTGTAAGTACCTAGGGATCCCATTAGTGGCCAGCCACCCTCCAAGATACATCTGGGAACCAGTTATTGAGAGAGTGAACAAAAAACTCGATTGTGGAAATCAAAGACTCTCTCCATGGGGGGTAGGGTGACTTTGATCAAGTCAACTCTATCTAACCTATCGGTGTATTATATGTCTCTTTTTCGTATGCCAAATCAAGTGGCTTGGCAATTGGAGAAAACTACGAGGGATTTCTTGTGGGGTTCTTATGGGAATGATAAAAAACTCCCTCTTGTCAAATGGGATAGTATGTGTGATACTATAAAGAAGGAAGGCTTTTCAAAAATTTAAAGATGATTTATACTAGTCTTTTTATGAAGTGGTGAAGGTACCAATCTCAACATAATGGACTTTGGTGTGATGTGCTCAGAGAAAAGTATGGGGAAGATACTATTATTGGACTGATTAAAAGGCATCGGTCTAAAATCAACTTGTCGATCTAAAACTATGAGGGATTTCTGTAGGCCCAGTCGTAAGCATGTGGGTAAAGGAGATTACACTTCCCTTTGGTGGGATAGATGGATTGGAGAAGTGGCAGTCAGATATGCTTTTCCGAAGGTCTTTTCTAAGGTCTCAAACCCCCCTTGCCTCTGTTCTGGAGGCTGGGGGGGGGGGAAATAGTAACCCTGAATGGTCTTTGAGTTACAAGTGTAGGAGAATGTCAATTATGGGATGAGGTATCATGGTGTAATGTGTCTTTTTAAGGTAAGCCTAAGCGAGGGTTTGAATGTCAAGTGATGCCTCTGCGCCGTCTCCCCCGTCCCCCCCCTCCTCGTCCTCTCCCTCATCCCCCTCCTCGTTGTTGGAAAGATACCTATGATCTTTACCCCAAACCCTCTCCTCCACCTCTCAGGTCAGTGGCGGCTCGACCTCTATCTTCCTCCCCCTCTCTTTCCAGGGCTTCTTACTCTCAGATTGCAACCTCTCAAAAGCCGGTCACCACCCCCCCCCGCAAACCTTCCCCTGCATTCGCCCAAGATACCTTGTCTTGCAAACATATCTCCCTTCCTTCCCTTTTGTGTTTTTGTCCCTTTTGAGGAATTGGAGAAGTCTAAGCCTAAGCTTCTCGCGTCATTTATAGGAGCCTTCCGACCCGCTCACCAAGACATTAGAGGTATTGAAAAGGCCACGCAGAAACACTGGGGGGAGCCAAACCTCAATTGCAGACCCATTTCCAGTGGTGACATCCTTTTCTCTTTCCCCTTTTATAATAGTGCTCTTCTCGCGCTTCAGGGAACCAACACTTTCTCCTTCCACGGAGCTCGATGTTTTCTTCGGGCCTGGTCACCCTCTGAAGGGTCTTTCAAGAAACAAAGGGTGTAGCTCATCTTTAACCACATCACACTTCATGCGTGAGCGTCTCGCTTTAGGATGCGGGTCTCTCATCTCGATACACTGGATTTCGATTGAATCCCTCCCCCTGGGTTCAATTCGAGTTCTGATGGAATTGTTGGACCTCAGCATCCTTCCCAAAGTTTTGTGGCTTGAGGTTGGTGATCTTTACTACCCCATTTCGATTTCTTGGTCACCGGCATCCCCCCCTTCCCCTCATTTCCTCCATAATGCAGCCCTTGTTGTAGCTTCGGTAGCCCAGCCAGTTCCTTGGACCCTGCTCGCTAAGAAAGCCTGTCTACGCAAGAGGAGACGACAGCCTCCTGATCTGGCCATTGCCAAAAGTCGCCACCTCAACTCCAAGCTCCCGCACTTTTCGACCTCGCCACCCCCTCCCGACAACCCATGTCCAGAGCTGGACCCTTTTGCCCCGGCTACTGAAGCTTCCCCCCCCCCCTTCAGCCGTCGACCCGATAAGGAAACCCGGTGCGTGTCTCCGCCCGTTTAGGGCCTCTCCTCGGACCCGGACCCTTCTTTTTTGAATTTCCCTCCCTCTCTGCCTTTCCCTTCTCTGCAACCGACCTCCCTCCACCCTCTCTCACCTAACGCGTGTCCCCCCCCTGCATTCCCCTCTGCTCCGCTCTCGCCATCTCCTGCCCCTTCAGGCCTCATGTCAGCAGTGGCTCCCTTTAGCCAACCGACACCTCCTAACTCCTCCCTGTTGACGCCGCCTTGCCCTCCTTTTCGGTCCCCTTCACTGCCTCTCTACGTTCAACGGCTATCTCCAGCCCACCTACCCTGTCCTCCTGATGCCCTCTGCCACTTGTCACCTTCTCTTTCCCCCTCCGTCTATGCTTCTCCTTCTCCACTATCATCTCCCCTCCCTTCTAGTGATGTGGCTACACCGCGAACCCTTGATCCCAACCCTTATCTTTGCCTGACAGCGTTGTCTCTCTCTCCTCTTCTGTCAACTGTACCAAGCCTCTTCCTTGTACCCGACCCTACCTCTACTACTGTCTCTTCGTCTTCCCTTGCCTCTCACACGTATCCACCTTCAGCTGCCCCTTCGGTTTCTTGTTGCTCTTGCCTATCTGTCTTTTCGACGCCTCTTGCCATGTCTTCGTTCGTGTACGCCACTCACCTTCAACTGTTCCCCTGTTGACTAAAGTGTTACCGTCTGACGCTCTCCTTTCATTGGTGTCGGCAACGCCCGCCGTTCCCATCCCTTCTAATTTAAACCTCCCTATCCCTTTTATACCTTGGTTGCCGTTGCGTGCCGTCATCGCTGGCCTTGAGCCTCCCAACCTTTCCCCCTCTCTTCTCTTGAGCGTCGCGTGGCTCACTTCTGATGACAACCGAATGCCTTCTTCTATCCTTCCGTCCTTTTCTCCTTTCCCTACCCCCTTCTCTGACTACTGTTCCCTCCAGTTTCCTGGTCGGTCTTCCTATGTTCCTCCCCTCTTCTCCTATGTCCCTCCCCCTTCCTCCTCCTCCCTCCTCTCTTCTAAGCCTCTGCTTTGTGACCCTCCTCCCTCTCTCCTCTTGTCCTCCATGAATTCCTCTCCCCTCAGCTGGGACTTACAGCTTACTCTTCCCTCTCTGGACGACTATCCCTCCCCGGGTTTTGCTCCCCATGTTGTTAAAGTTCAAAGGGTGCACTCCTCCCATCATTGTCTTGTGCCCTTTTACCTTTCTTACCACTCAGTTTCGATTTCCCACTTCCTAGCCTTTCTTCCCCCCCCCCCCCCGCCCTCCTCACCCCCCCTGAGCCTTCTCCTCTCCCCCTTTGCCCCCTTCTCTTGGTTTCCCTCCCCTTCTAGGTCTCTTCCGCAATCGGTCTTCCCCCATCTGCCTGAGGTCCCTCTCCTACCCTCTCCTTCTCTTTCATTCTCTTCTTTCTGAGATCCTCCTCTCCTCCCCCCAACCCCTCCCCCCCCCCCCCAATGATATGCTCCCACCTCTTCCCTCCGATCTTTACCCCCCTCTCTCCCTCCACCCTCCACCCTTTTGCAGGAGGATGACTAGAGTGTTGCTCAACCAGAGGACCTCATCTCTCCTCCCTCGTCATTGGCCGGAGATGGGGGGGTTTGACGTTGATGGGCTCTTTATCCCAGCAGTTGCACCCACAGCGCCCCTCTCTCCCCCCCTCCCCCGGTGGCTTCTGCTCATGAGGGGATCAAAGGGGAAGGGCCTGACCGAGACTTGGAAAGAATGAAGGAGTCGTACCGCATGATGGGGTTCCAATATGATGGCCCTGAAGGTCCATCACACCGTTTCATGCTAGCCGATCCCCAGAGTCGTATGGAGGTGGGTTTCAAAGGAAAGAAGGAGCTTTTGAACCTCTTTTCTTCCTTAGCTGACTAAGGTCCCTCCTCCATTGAAGGGTCCCATCCTTCCCCACTAGACCGCTCTTTAAGGCGTTCACCCGGAATTGCCTCTCTTCTCCACTCTTCCTCTTCCTCATGAAGTTAGTCTCATGGAATATCAAAGGCCTGAGTCATCCTTCGAAAAGGAAGGTCATCAAGGACCTGTCCTCCAAACACTATCCTTCCATCTTAACCATCACTGAAACAAAGAGCCCAGAGCCTTCCCTACTCCAAGTTCGTCAGGTTTGGGGTAGGCGACCTTGCCAGTGGGTAGCTCTACCCGAGGAAGGTGCTTCAGGGGGTATCTAGGTTATTTGGGAACTCGCCGATCATACCCTAAAATCCTCGCATGTAAGGGATTTCTCTGTAACCCTTCTACTATCCAGAATGTCTGATGGCCTGGAATGGAAATTCTCGGCCATTTATGGTCCCTGCTCCTCGGCCTGTAGACCATGGTTTTGGTCCGAGTTCGATTTAGTCGCTTCTCTCGCTCATCCTATCTGGTGTTTGGGTGGGGATTGTAATATCACACGGTGGTCCCACAAACGAAACTCCACCTCCCAAATCTCTCAAGGTATGGTAGAGTTTTCTGATTTTATAACTAGAAACAACCTGCTATATATCCCTCTCCAAGGAAACAGATTTACCTGGTCCAATCCCTCTTCCCAACCTTCACTCTCCAAATTGGATCGGTTTCTGTTTTCCACTGATTGGGAAGAAAAGTTCCCAAGTTCTCACTTTGTGGCCCTGCCTATACCTGTCTCTGACCAATGTCCCATCCTCTTATCTACCTTAGCTGTTAATAGGGGCCCTAAACCATTCAAATTCGAATTGGCCTGGATGGAAGAGAAGTCTCTTTCCTCTCTGATACCTACCTGGTGGAATTCCTTCTCTGCCCAGGTCAATGGTAGAGCAGGATTCAGACTTCAATCGAAAATTCGACTCCTCAAAGCCTCTCTTAAATCCTGGAGATCGTCTGTTTCGAGGAACTTTTCTCATATCAAGTCTGACCTACTTCAGACTGTTCAAGAACTGGATAGCCTTGAAGAATCCCATCCCCTGTCCTCTTCTGAAGCTGAGCTCAAAACCCAAACAAAGCTTAATTATCTCTCCACTCTGAAGAAAGAAGAGATATATTAGCATCAAAGGTCAAGGGTCAACTAGCTAAAAACGAGGGACCACAATACCCGGTTCTTCCACAAGATTGCTAATTGCCGCAGGAGAGACAATACAATCTCAACCACCAGAGTTAACAACGTTTATCTTGAACAGCCGGCTGAGATTGAATCAGCAATCATCAACTTCTTCCAGAACCTTTACACTGCCCCTTCCGGACCTAGACCTTTGTTTAGAACGACCTTTCTTCGAAGAGGAAATTCTTATAGCTTTGGATGATCTGGTTAAAGATAAAGCTCTTGGGCCTGATGGGTTCCCTGTGGCCCCTTTTAAGACCTTTTGGGAAACTTTTCGATTGGATTTCTTAAATTTCTTCGTTGAGTTCTTTCAGAGGGGTATTCTCGACAAATCTATCAATGCTACGTTCATTGCTCTGGTTCCTAAGGTCGAAGGGGCTGAGGAACTTAAGGACTTCAGTCCCATAAGTTTGCTCAACTCTACTTATAAAATTCTCTCTAAGGTTCTGGCCTCTAGACTCCAACAAGTTCTTCCATCGGTAATCTCCCCCTCGCATTCGGCTTTTATTAAAAGTAGACAAATCCTTGATGGGGCATTGATAGCTAATGAATGCATTCATTCGAGACACTTGGCGAAAAAAACCTGGTCTCATTTTCAAAATTGACTGGGAAAAGGCCAATGACCATGTCAACTGGTCAGTTCTGAATGAGACTATGGTTCGTATGGGCTTTCGAGACCGGTGGCGAAAATGGATGACGGGGTGCTTTTCTCACCCTTGCTTCTCAATCCTTATCAATGGTACACCCAAAGGGTACTTCCAGTCTTCAAGAGGCCTGCGACAAGGGGACCCTCTGTCCCTTTTCCTTTTCGCTATTTCGGCTGAGGTCTTTAGCTGATCCATAGGTCGGATTTACCAAACTGGCCTACTCTCTGGCTTTACATCCTCAAGAAGAGGGCCCACTGTGTCGCATCTGCAATCTGCAGACGATACCTTGGTTTTCCTCGATGCCTCCCCCTCTAAGGTGGAAAATCTCGGAATTTACCTTAAATGTTTTCAGATGGGCACTGGTTTTAAAGTGAATATGGAGCAATAAAAAATGATGGGTATTGCTATCACCACCAACCTTATCAGAGACCTCATTCCGGAGTAGGAATGTAAAGTGGAGGACCTACCAACTTCTTACTTGGGCCTTCCCCTAAGCCTCGGAAAACCTAAAAAGAGAAACTGGTCCCATGCCATAGATAAGGTGGACATGTCATAGATAAGGTGGACAGAAGGTTGGCTGGTTGGAAAGGGAGGTACCTATCACAAGCAGGTAGAACCACTCTTATCAAAGCTACCCTAACCAATGCACACAGTATATATGATGTCGCTTTTCAAATGCTGGCCTCGGTGGCCAACCGCCTCGACCATCTCATGAGGAACTTCCTCTGGTCGGGACAAGCAGATAAAACTAAGTTTCATCTTATCTCCTGAGATAAGGTTCTATTACCCAAAAACCAAGGGGGGCTGGGAATTAGAAACTTGAGAAAACATAACCTCACTCTCTTAAGGAAATGGTGGTGGTGTTTGGCCACCCATTTTGAATCCGTTTGGGCTCAGGTACTACGGAATAAGTATAATATTCTAGTGCACTCTTGGATCCCAGAGACCAAACCTTGGTCTAAGGCTTCAGGGGTGTGGAGGTCCTTAACAGCCACACTCGAGCTTTTCAGGAAAAACATTAGGCTTTACCCAAAATTAGGCGCTAGAGTGCGATTCTGGACCGACCTATGGATAGGTCATGCCCCTTTAAGGGAATGCTATCCATCTATGTTCTCAATCGTGGTGAATAGAGAGGCTACTGTAGAGGATGAGTTTAGATTGGAAGAAGGAAGAAGACGATGGCAACCCTCTTTTAGAAGGAACCTTTCAGCGGGGGAATCCAATCAATTCCTCTCACTCTCGTCACTGCTCTACAAAACCTTTATCCCTATCCAGGGAAGGACAAGTTGGTGTGGTCCATGGTTCCCTATGGGGATTTCACGGTGGCTTCCTTCTACAAAAAGCTCATTCAAGCCCCTACTTTCCCTCTCAACCCAACCTCGATTCTTTCTCAGGTTTGACAAACAATTGCGCCTCCTAAGGTGGAAACCTTCAATTGGATCGCAGGTCCAAGCAAGGCTCTCACTGTGGATCACCTACAAAGGAAAGGTATCCTTATTCCTAATAGGTGCATCATGTGCTTGTGCCAAGAGGAATCAAATAACCATTTGTTCCTGCATTGTAATGTGGCCCATGGTTTATGGAGTCTACTTTTACAACTGTTCGGGGTGCAGTGGGTTCTACCTCCAACTGTTAAAGACCTCTTTGCTTTGAACTTGGCCACGCACTGACCGAAGGCGGGCAGAATACTATGGAAAGCAACAGTGGCAGCAACAATTTGGACCATTTGGAAAGAAGGGAATGCCCATATTTTTTATGGACAGGCTTATCCTAGCCCTTCACTCTTTTTTAAGGTTACATCCTTAGTAACCTTTTGGGCGTCTAACCATCTCTGGTTCCACGGTATCCCTAGGGACTCCTTCCTCTCGAATTGGGAGCTTATTCTCCTCCACAATCCGAAGAAAAACAAAGTTAAAGCTGCATGGAAACCCCCTCCCCAAGGAGCAATCAAATTAAATTTTGACAGCTGTTCTTTAGGCAACCCAGGCCACGAAGGGGCAGGAAGGGTTTTCAGAGACCACCTTCAAAACATTCTCTTCTCCTACTCCGAGTATCTCGGCATCTAAGACTCGCAGTTTGCTGAATCTATGGCCCTTCTTAGAGGCTTACAATGTTTTGATCGGTCTTGGGGACAGTCTGTTTCAGTGGAGGGTGACGCTAGAAACATTATCTCTTGGGCTTCCAAGACTGCGTCTCCTCCTTGGTATCTAGTGCCTATTTTTATGAGAATGAGGATCTTTGCAGGGATACGCCAATCTTATGGGCGCATATCTCGAGGACGTCAAACGGGTTCGCCGATCTGCTAGCCAAAGAAGGGGCCATGGCCCATACTGAAGAATAGGCACCACCGCAGTTCGTTTTGGGTCGGGCACCATGCACGCACTCTACTCGATCTACTCTTGGCTCGTTCTACTCGTTCTCCTCTCGGATGGGATCCATTTTTGCTCTACTCGTTTGTTCGTTTTTGGCTTCTTTTTTGTACATCTTCAGATTATTGTGTAAGGGGGTAATTTTATAACCCCATTTTGTATAGGGTCGGATGATCTATGCTTTTTTACCAGAAGTACAGGTTTTAAGGTACTCTTGGTTTAACCTTCATTTCTTGTATCTATCCTTTTAATCAATACAATTGTTAACAGTTATAAAAAAAAAGTATAGGAGAATGTTGAATACTTTTATTAATGAATTTGAGCGACTGATGATGTTGCTTCAATCTGCTCATTGGTGTCCTACCAAAGACGACACTCTCATATGGGACCTCACCAATTTGGGGGATTTTTCAGTGAAATCAATCTACATGATGCTTGATGAGCAACGCGGTAGAGTGGATGAGCCGAATTTGAATAATATGTGGAGGCTGCATATTCCGTTGAAAGTACAAGTCTTTCTTTGGATTGCTTGTCAAGAAAAGTTAGCTACAGTTGACAATCTTCATAAGAGAGGCTTTCTTATTGTGAATGTTTGCATTTCTGCAAAAATAATAATGAATTTGTTGGCCACTTATTTTTTCATTGTCCTTTTATTATTGATGCTATGGGGATCGGAGTAGGCAATTGATATATTTATTTACCCATCTTCATTCTATCTATCTTGGGTGTTCTTCCTCTCCAATGGAGTTCACCGGGCGTCCCAAAGCTTGATACTATACTTTAGAGATCTTTGTGGCCAAGCATCATGTGGAACGTATGGAAGGAGAGGAATAGAAGGATCTTTAAAGGTGTCTCTTTCGAAGCTACTACTCTAAAATCCAACATTTTGGTGTTGGCAGCTGAGTGGATGAAGATTCATAAATATGGAGGGTTGGTGTCTTTCGACCAAGTAATTCTTAACCTTTGGAGGAGTCTAAGATTTCAGTGGCTCCAATTAGAAGGCAAGCTATTTGGCATCCTCCACCGCCAAATTGTATTAAACTAAATTTCAATGGAAGTTCCTTTGGGAACCCAGGTTTGGCTGGTTTTGGTGGACTTATTAGAGATTCCCTTGGAAGGATCTTAACTACCCATTTAGATCCCTGTGGTGTGACCACTGTTAATGAGGCGGAGGCACAGGCAATGCTTCAAGGTGTTATGTTACTTTCAAGAATGGAGGGTCATAAAATTATCGAGGGAGATTCTGCAAACATCATTGCATGGAGTAAAGGAGAAGCTGTGCCTCCTTGGAGGCTACGGCCTCTACTGGACAAAATCAAAGTTTTGTTCTCATTTCTCGGTTGATATTTGTCATTGTTTTCGTGAGCATATGGAGGCATATTCACTTGCAAAAGGGGGTGTCCACCAACAATCTTTAGTGGTCACCGACCTTAGTTAAAAATCACCTTTTCTGTAGTATCTTTTGTCATGGTAAAGTTAAAAAAAAAAATACTAACAGAAGGGAAAAAACAAAGCATCCAATCAGTTTGCATGCACTATCTAAGTAGAACTTGATGTACACCACCACTATTCTGTATCTTTTTCTTCTTTCTTTTTTTGAGAGTGCAATGTCTCTTTTCTGATACAAGATTATTGATAAAAAATAAAGAAAAATAAAAGAAAAACTCAGAAAGCATTCAATCGACTTATTTCGGCATTCAAAGGATAGGAAGAAAGTTCAAACTGTATTTCATTCCTCATTCCAATAATGAAGAGACAAGTGCTTACTGAATATGATTCACAATGAAATAGTAATAAATCATCAACAGGCAAGAGAAAAATGAGGAAGAAGAACTTGCCATTAACAAGATGCTCGACATTCAGCTTAGTAGAAGTTTGTTTGTCTGGAAGCTGCAAGGAGACAAAAGATTGACTAAGGAGGTCACAAAGCATAAGCATGCATGTAATGCATATGCAAAGCAGCTCTACTACAGAAATTCAAAGTACCGAATGGTTAAAATTTTGAGCAGTTCAGGATTTCTTGGGCCCGTTGAGACAAATATGTGAAATTTATGAGACAGGGCCCACCATTACATTTAGCTTTATGCATCCCATAACATTCAAGAACCAAACCAGAGGAAAGATAAAAATTCTGGGGTAACCTACATGTGGAAACATCCCCCTCCAGAAGTGCACATAACATCATCCAACGCTTGATCTTTGTCTTATGTGTGTATTCCATCCAATTCAATTTTTTGTAATTTTAGAATTTTCTGGATCAGTCAAAACAAATTAGTGAATTTTCTGAGTCTGACAGCCCCTCTTATATATTTAACTTTTTCTGCGCCAGACATCCTTCATGTGAGTTTTGTGGCACAAGTTCCATGAAAGCAAGGTTGAAAAGACTCCCAAAGTTTGAATGTGTTTGTGCCACGGATGAGATAGATTTAAAAAATTATTACTGCACTATTTAGTACTTATCCGAATTTGTATACCTTCACAAAATTTGATAGAATAAAATAACAAAAACAAATTAACAGCTCCAAACAGCATAAAATTTTAAGAATCCCTCTTATCATTGGACTGTTTTCCAGAGCAAATCATGGATGACAATGCTCAAATGGCATGTGCAATTCCCAATCGGAAGATCCATATCACTGGTTGTCTACTATGAGGAAGCATCACAATTGTAGATATCGACAGAAATACGGAGAGGATATAATTGTTGAACTGAATCCTACATATCTAGATTTTCAGAACCATAAATAATAGTTAAAAACAATGGGAAAATTCCGGCAAACCTTGCAAGGACAGTTGGTGACCCCATTGGCATAGCTTTGACAACCAGTTCACCAGTATGCCCAGGGTCTCTTGAAGAAAGTTACAAACAGTCAACACTGCCGATTTTTTTCTCTTTTTGATGATCAACATTTGGTAAAGGATTTTAAGTAAGAGTTATAAGTGACTCCTTGTTTTCAAGAAGAGGGCGACAACTAGATCCTTGTCTAGCAGAAATCCAGCAGTGGAGTCAACTACAAGGCAATGTCCTCCAGAAAAGATGAGAATATAGGTTCAATGACTTTTGGATTGGGTGTTCAACTAACTGGCCTATACCTCTCCAACAGATAATAGAGTGCTATTCATACTGTCTACTGACGGTATGCTTCAAGGGTACAATAAATACATCAATATTAGTTTCCATTTTTATTAGGCGTGGTGGATAGCAATTCAATTTCCTACACCTGTCCCCTACCATGTAAATTGCCTACTTCACCAAGTGCCATTAATCTTGACAACATAAAATCTTGATCATTTTTTTCCGTGAAAGTTGGCATTATATAACATATTCTTACAAAATACAATGATATTTGGTCAAAGGCAGCCCACATGCCGGTTGCTCAGACAGTACAAACAGAAAAAAAGTACTCCCTTCGTGAAGGGAGAGAAAGCAGTGGACAATAGAGCGCAAGAAAAGCTATCTAAAACCCAGAGGTTGAGAAGCAAGATACTGGCTTTGTAAGAAACAGGTAGCAACCTGGGAGGCCGAGGAGAAGTGAATGAAGAAGAAGGGAGAAAAGGAAGGCAAGGAAGGTGAAAAGAGATTTAGATTGGTGAGGATAGATAACTTCCAGAACTGTTAAGCGCAAAGGCGATCACCATCTCATGATAAAAAACTTCAATGACCAGTTTAAACTGGCTAATTTTTAGATCTCCTGGTTTCCAAAATCCCATGCTCGATCAAACACAAGTTCCTAGACTTCCTAGAATTCCAAATAGGTTATCAAACATAACATTCATATGTTCCAGATATCAAAATATCCAGCTTCCAAAAGTTGAGAACTTCTACTTCCCAGATAACTTCTAGTTCCGAATTATCAAACAGACGCTGAATTATCAAACAGACCCTTATAGAGAAGAAGATATCCACTTATAGAGTAGAAGATAGCCACTAATAATGGTTGGCCAAAGAAGCGCATGCATCATAGGTAGGCCCTGTCACTTGGAGGAGTTCATACAAGCCTCTGTTGCATGACCACAAAACACCATTTGACAACCGGAATAAAAGTCAAGGATAGAGAAACCTTAACACATGTGACCATGCAAAAGTTTCTAACGACCCCTAGGATGGCAAAAGACAGGGTTAGAACCACCATTGAGCAAAATTCTTGGTTATTCCTTTCTCATCAACATGAGTGTTAGATTTTTAGGTAAGAAGTTGAAGTATCATTAAGGATGTTGAAGAGTGAATATACTTTATATTGATGCTCATTACCATCCGTAAATTTATTTTGTATTTGTTCCTTTTTTCTTTTCTTTTTTGACCAGATGATTAGTATCTCAGGCCATTACCCTTAAATCCCTTCATTTAGTTTTTGCCTAAATCGTAATCTCATATTTTTCTAGTGTATCAAACTATGGAAGTTTGGGCCTTTGCCTTGGTGTCACTAAGTAACTAAATTTCCGAAATGTTGTTTGCCAAATATCATAATCCTATTCAAGGAATAAATTCAATAAAACTGTAATAATGCTAAAAGGTATTTCCATGAACTTCTGATGGCAAACTATACTAATCAACAAACAAAAGAGCTTCAGAAATAAAAGATAAAAGATTAAGCTAACAATCAAAATTATTGTTATACTCTAGCAATCTGCTAAGAAACCCATAAGTATAGAAAATAAAAAAACACAGACGTTCATAAGACCTGCACTGAAACGCTTCCCAGGACATACAGCCTGTGGCTCTAAACTTTGCAGTATTTTTTACCTTGAAAACTAAAACCGACAGATGTTTATCATTCTAAACTTTGCTTCATCTTTGATCTTGAAACTAATCACTAGAAATATCTTACACCTCCACGAAAACATTCTCACCCCAACAAAGGCCATAACTAGCAGACAATATCCTATCAATAGGGTTTGGGCAAAATGAACTTTTTTGTATCAGGAATCCTAGAACAAACTAATGTTCGTCAATTAAATACAATAAAATGCACATGCGCATCTACGTCGATTCCACATGGCTAAGCCTTTTTGGAACCGAACTTTTCGACACAGCTTAGCCATTCATAAGCTAATCGGTATTTTCCTAAACCCATATGTTTATCTCTCTTTCTTCCTCTGAAAGAGAGATAAACATATGGGTTTAGGAAAATACCGTTTAGACAAAGATGATGATGGACGAAGTTTTTTTTGGGTAAATAAAAAGGAAAGGGAATGACAAGAAGCAAGCATACAGGAAAAAAGCAGTGAAGGAAAAATAAAAGCAAATGGGAATACAGTGTACAAACTAAAATTCGCTTGAAAAATCAGGTCATGGAACTTTACACTCGCATCATGAACCATTAAATGAGGCAATTCATCCTGTGCGTCATCCCTGTTTTTGAACACACGTTCCATTTTCACACTCGTGTCAATAACAAGAAAGGATGAAAAGAACAGAGAGAAATAGAGCATAGGAGTAGAAGAGCAATAGAGAAAAGAATACTTACTCTAGGAAGACTTCCTTGAGCCTAAAGAGATGACCGAGAGCTCTAATTGCAGGAA
Source organism: Amborella trichopoda (assembly GCF_000471905.2). The sequence goes on along the minus strand of NW_006498057.1, from coordinate 4,939,299 downwards.
GATCCTCTTCAGAGACTGAAGGCATTGGAAGAAGCTATCAAGAAAGAGAAATACAAACCAATAACTCACAGGAGAGAGAGCAAGAGAGAAAGGGAAACAGAGAGAGAGAGAGAGAGAGAGAGAACGATTTTAGGGTTAGGGTTTCGGGAAGGCAGAGGCAAAAGTTGTCCTCCTCCCTCTCAGACCTCACTCCTCCATTTGAGAGCAGAGGTCGGTTCCCGGAATATTTTTTTTTTGTCCTTTTTTTCTCCATTTCGGGGGACAAACGGTTTCAACATGTGCTTTAATCATCACTGTCAATTGAGACAGTGGACGGTGATAATAGATGCTCCTGATTGAGTGGGTCCCTTCTTTTAGATTAACGTTGAGTTCTTTCATTCCACGGTGATAACATTGAGGACTATGGTTTTCTCATAGTAGGCCATGGAAATTGATCCAAGAAACCAGTGTTGCAAAAGTCGGCTCGGCGGTTAGACCGGCGATCCGATCCTATGACGCAATCGGGCGGTTAAGATCCCTAGCTATTCCCGAGTTTATAAAAAGTGTCAAGAATTTTAAAAATAAAATCTAGTATAATATGTTATCTATTTTGAAAAACACTATTATAAAGGTCAGCCGATCAAATTAAATTGAACATAAAAATATTTTATACCATCCAAAACTGGTTCTGTTCCTACCATTTCCCATCCAAATAGCAAATCCTGATTGGAGATCCCTGGGCCTCAACACATTGTTTCAAGGTTTAAAGATTAATGAGAAACAATGTCGAGCGTTAATTAATCAAAAAACGACCATGAAAATTATGTATTAAATAAATATTGTGAAAATCGAGCCATTTATGAAAATATAAAACCATGCAAACAAATATTGAATTTATTCAAAATATGGGAAAAAATCAACAAAAAATTCGTCTAAATTATTCACATAATATTTAAAAGAAGACCAACAAAATTAAAAGTAGTACCTACAAAAAGTAAAATCAATTGAAAATATGAGGCATATTTTCATAAATATAGAGAACCAAGCAAGAGAAAATTGAATTCATTAGAAATCAAGAAACAAATCAACAAAAAAAAGTTATCTTAATCAATCATAATACGAATCTAGTGAACAAAACCTAAAACATTTGAACATAAAATTTATTTATTTAGAATAAAATAAATTTCTTAAAAAACATGAGTCATTTTTTCAAACAATTAGTAAAGTTAAAAAATATCAAAAATTAGAGAAAAACAATCGAAATTCATCCTATCACACTCTAGAACAAAAAGCTCAAAAGATTTCAATATAATAATTTAACAATTTATGATTTTTAAAAATTTGAGTCATTCTTTAAAAATTAGAAAATCGATAAAAAAAACTCGATTCCATCAAAAACTAGGGAAATGATCAACTTAAAATTTATTTAAATCCTAAAAATTAAATACTACCTAAAAAAAACTAACATAATATTTACAATTAAGATTTGACTGTTTTCAAAATTTTCAGAAAAAACCTAAATTGAGACACAATAAATAGATAAATATAAATATTATTAAAAATTATCTACTTCATATCTAATACAATACATACTAAAAAAAAAAAAATACAATAACTATGTTTACAACGTGAATCATGAATATTTCAAGCAGAAATCCCCTTGATTTGTCACTATAAAATAGACTAATTAAAATAATGATAAGGATTCATGGGGCATGATGGAATTATGATCTAAGGGCTAATCAACCTAAATAGGCCAATTTTCCTTTAGATCGGTAGTAGTGCCAACTTAATCTCCTTGCCCCAAAAAAAGAAAAAATAAAGCTACTACAACATAAACTCTAAAATAAAAATAATTGGAATTAAAAGGAAAAGAAAAAGTAGAACTTACTAACCAAAGGCCAATTGGCCCAAGACAACCGAACCCGAGGTTGTGACCAGTATCAAGGACAACTGAACCCAAGGTTGTCACCATATCAAGAATCAGGTTATTTACATATTTTACCTTCCCTTCTTCTCTTTAAATTTGATTGGTTCTCTTCTTCTCTTTAAATTTGATTGAATTTTATCTAGACTGCAGGTTGTTATTTACATATTTTTCCTTCTCTTCTTCTCTTCTTCTCTTTAAATTTGATTGAATTTTAACAATGAAATTGGCTGGAAATTTCATGATGAAATGTTGGAAAAGAAGTTAATTTTATTAGGACTTAGTAGCCTAGATCAGGTTACAGATAATTTTGAGGGATAAAGGATTAGTGTTAAGGTTTTAGATCTTCAAAACTAAGGTTTGTCTTGGGATTTGGGTGGTTACCGATGATTTTGAAGGATAAAGGATTTGGGTTAAGGTTTTAGATCTTCGAAACTAAGGTTTGTCTTTGGATTTGGGTTTAGCAAACTAGGGTTTTCGATCTAAATCGATTAGGGCTTTCTCTCTTTCGATCAACCAAACTTGATTCCCATATTTTCAATTTTTAAATTTGCATTTCTTAACTTTTTCAATTGGGCCACCAATGAACTTTTTTCAATTAGTCTACCAATGAGCTATGTTGACACGTGGCCTTGAAATTTCCCCCATTGGTGAACTTGACAAACCGCTTGAAATTTCCTCATTGGCGAACTTGACAAAAATTTCCCCATTGGTGAAATTGGTGAACTTGACAAACCGCTTGAAATTTCCCCATTAGTAAACTTGACAAAAAATTTCCCCATTGGTGAACTTGACAAACCGAAAACGTGGCGCTTAATTTTTCTCATAGCAATTTTTATATGCTAAAAAGTAGAACTTAGAAAATAAAATGTATTTTTATATCCCCACATATATTTATTTTGAATTAAAAATTCATATGGCAAAAAAAACAATATATAATGGTGTTGAAAATTTTATTTTTTTGCTTCATTATTTTTCTAAAACATAAACAAGTATTTTTAGAATAAGATTCGATCCATTGGGTTAGGAGCATGCAAATAACTAAGGCACTCCACCTATGCTAAAAACCTATGACCCTCAAACTATCTTCTCAAACCAACCAAATACAAACCATGTCCCACAGTCAATCGCATGAACTCATGATTGGTTCAACAAAGTTGGCCAATATATAGTGGAAACATGAATTTAGCGTGTAGATTACATGTTTCCCACTAAGGACATGTCCTATTCACATGGAGGAGTGCACATTATCATAATACTACAGGGGATCCTGTCTTGGACACATGTATATGTGCTACTTTAAGTTTGCTTTCCATAATTCGGCTATCATGTGTATATGCTTTATAATGGATGTCGAAGAATTGATCATCGCCGTCGCAAGCCACCAACATCACATAGGATACCACCTACTCTTGGCTAAAATCAACATATGCATCTATATAACATCAACAATGGATTACCCTGCAAATCCTATATGTCTAGGGCTAAAGGCTTTTAGGCTTATTGTCCGGGCCTAGACTACCCAACCCATGTGAGTCAACTAACAAAACAGAAATACCATATGAGTGTTATATGGACTACATCCCACTGGAGTATGTATCTGCTTTAATAATGAGTTTTACATGCTCTCAAGGCTTTTGATTGCCGAAAAGCCCAAATGCTCGGCGCTCGACCGATCAGTTTGATGATGTGAAACTGTACAAGAAAACTGACCCCTGACTGAACCCTCTCTTATACCACTTATCAAATTTTCGAGCTTTAATACGACTTGTTCGAATGTTTTGGGCTATGATACCACTTGTTGGATTTCTTGAAGGGCAATCAAACCCTACACTACATTAGAGAGAGAAACACAAATAACATTTTATTAAGGCATTTATTCTAATTTGTTATAATCATTATACAATCCTTGCCTTCATTAAATACATTACTCATTACCCTCCTTAATAACATTTACTCATTATATTATTGATTATACGCTCTCTCACCACTTCCATATACATCATCCCCAAGACTCTTTTATTACTTTCTCACTCGATGCCCATCACAGTGTTGGGTGAGTGTGGCCATTAGAGGCCATATGAGTACTTGTCATAAACATTTTGATATAATGAAACATGAACTCAGTAGGAGTGTGGTCTTGTATGGATCATACTAAGTAAATAATGTTTACCGATAACGGATTGAGCTTGACGAACTAGACCAGTCGGTTGGAAAAAACCTATGTTACTTAGGCATAAAAAACTATCTAATAAGGGTTCTAATAAGTCATCATTTGATGAGGTCAGAGTATGCCTAAATGGGTGAGCCGAGGGACTGTGTGACCCTTATATGTGCTGATGGCCTTTAGAGACGGGGGCCAAATCCTCATCCGTGAGCCATTACACGATATGCATATATGATAGTCGTTTCGTGAAAGCGAGCCATCTTTCGGGGTGAAGCTTATGTATATGCAAGATATACCCCTATGCGCCATAGGAGCTGTGGTCGCATCAAGTCTAGGTGACTTTGGTATGTCTCTAGGGAAAAACCTGAAATCCACAAATTGAGATTACGACCCCTTGGCTCATCGGCCAGGCTTTGATGACCCACTAATGAGCCCCTACATAGACTGTGGGTCATGAAAATACTTAATCGATTAAATGTGGACCATAGTCTACAGTTGAAGGGGGAGTGCCCAACGTTTATTTATTTAATTCTTAGACCATATGGATCATTTTCCCATCTAATGAATTTAATTATGCTTTTTTTAATGTATATAATTTTTAGAATTATTATTTGAATTTTTCTAGACATCTGGATATTTTATTTATCAAATTTGGATTTATAAAAACAAAGATATTGATTTTAGATTGATTTAATTATTCACATTGGATTTTATGAATTTTTAAAAATCATATAATTTTTAATTTATTTATTTTTTCATGAGAGGCCAAATATGCATATGGGCCCACCATTGCAATATGGGTGGGGCCCATGAGTGCCACGTAAGGTGGCACGCCCCACTCTAAGGAGCTTTCCAATTTTTTGGATCAAGCTTTGACATAAAGAAAAAGGTTTGTGATGTTTTGGAAAGCCTTTGTCTTGAGGTAACTTTGAATGGATTTTTGAAAAGCATGAGAAGGCTTGTGCATTATTTTGGTTTGCACAATATTTTATTTAATTTCTATTGATAGGAAAATAGTTTAAGAAAGGGGGATAAGGGTCTAGCACATTCCATGATGATGATGACCCATCTATGGAATGAGGGTTCAAATCTCTCACCCTATAAGTCACCCAAGATGAATGGTTCATATTCAATCTCTCAAGAAGAAGCAAGCCAAGAAAAACCTTAAAAAACCCTAATATTATTCAAGAACTATAAAAATGGCTTGATCCCTACCCAAATCGCTACACCTTATCTCTTATACCTAATTTCCATCTCTCTCTCTCACATCCCACAAAGGGTACACGCCCCACTTAAAATATCCCTCTCTCTCTTAAAAAAGTTTCCTCTCTCTCAAAAGACCCCCAAAGGGGCATGCCCCGCTCTTTCATCTTTGATATCTCTTTCATGGTGGTTCTCTCAACTCTCTCATGATTTCTCATCTTTCATTAGAGTTTTAGACTATAGGGTTGTGGAAGAAAAGAGAAGCATCTCTCTATCAAACTAGGTTGCTACGGGGATTCACGTAAGTGTTTGATATTTGTGTTAAAAGAGCTCATAGTTCCAGTAGAGGGTTTGGCCTAAACTTGCTTTTCCGGTTTGATATTTTCTGATTTGAGATTAAAGGTTGATCATTGGTCCTGCGCCATCATACGGTGATGACTCGGTGCGGATGTAAGAAGCCCAGCTGAGGTAATCTCCGTCACTCTTTTTTTGTTTCTTACCATATTTATTATTTTCTTTGATTTAAGAAAATTGGTTTAGTGGTATCAAGGATTTTAAGATTTTGGGTTTACTTTTTTTATTTTCTTTGACGCAAGAGTTATTGTAATAAAGACTACTTGTAAATGATATTTGCCAAAAGAAAAGAAAAAGGGCTAAAAAAAAGAAAAATAAATAAAAATATCCCCCCGATAAGATCCTATTAGTCTTTCTTTCTCACACACCTTATGATGTTTACATCATACTCAATTACACCCTCACTCTCTCGCTACATTCCTCACTTCTCTTTCTTATATCCCATAACTTTCTCTTTTTCCCTATTCCCAAACTCCAATCAGACATCCTATTTACAGTCTACATCCAAAGCCTTAACCATCCAATATGTGGACAATATTGTGCCACATTATATGTGTGTTTACTTCTCATAAGTCCATGAAGTCATCCTTAAGAAAAAGGCCTACGGGTATTGTATATGGTAGGGCCATATATGCTTGTTGCAAGGAGGTCACAATTACTTTTAGTACTTAAATGTAAAATTGGATGACTTAGGATGTATTGTGAAGTTCAAAATTTTTTTTTTTTGAATTTTGAGTCCATTCAAATGCATACTCCCAATCACCCGATTGGCAATCTGACTAAAAGTGATTGTGACCTCCTTATACTAAATATAAATAAAGGTCGTTAGTTTATAAAATAATCGCTGATTTGGGCCCATAGCCAAATGATTGTGACAATAACTCCTAAAGCTTCATTTTAATACCCAAAAGATGTATGGGACTTTTCTTTTTCACAGTCAGTCATTTTATCCATGCATGCATAGGAAAGATTTCCCACATTCATAATTAGAAACGTGGAATGAATGTAATCCATCCGATGGCATGTGCCTGGACATGGCACATGCCCATAGTGCGCATGGGCAATTTGTAAGGCCACATGACTTGTCTCAATATTTTTGGGTGGGATGTTGAAGAGAGTTTCATTCTATGCACACATTTTTGTCACTCATAAATGCTTGATAGAACTCTAATCGTGGCGTGAACCACAATGAAAAGGAATTTGACTTGCAAACAAAATTATGAGGAAAGATAGAAAGTGTAGTGATCATGTGGTTGATTCTCTTTTTTCTTTAATGTTGATCATGTATTTTATTCTTATTTCCAGTAAATGAACATTTCAAAGTATTGATTCTAAATTTTGGAGGAGTGATTTCACATTTTACGAGTAAGGGCACATAACGGGGTAGAATGCACGTGAGGCTCGGCTCCTTCTGCTCTTTCTCCTACTTCCCACGCGAGGCATGGATGCAACTGCAGAGTTACGTGCATCGCATGGCAATATGTTGCAACTCGCATTTGGAAGCATGAGAGAGAGAGATTTGGAGGTGGTTATGTGACGACCTAAAACTTTTAGAAAAAAAATTAAATTAAATTAAAAAAATTAATAATAATAATAATAATATTAATGGTGTTAACATAAATAAATAATTAGTTATAGTGTGATGATCTATATAAGTATTATGGTCTTTAGGAACCATCACCACTTTTGTTAACTTTTCCTTTCCTTTAGTGGACGTGGGCTTTAAACACGTTTCATGTGTAATATAATTGTCACACCTCATGTATGAGGTGTAACTTAATAAAATAATATAATAAGGTAGCTTAAGAATTTAAATAGGGGAGGCGATGACTCCCACCCTAGAAAATTTTTGAGATATTTCTCTCTCTAGTCGAAACGCAGTGAGCTCTTTCTCTCTTTAGCCGAATTTTTATCGGAAGCTCCCTCTTAAATATTTTAGGTAAGTGACTTCATTATCTTGAAAAATAATCCGTTCTTTCCAAAAATGAAAAGAAATAATTACTTCTGCTTATTATCATGAATTTTATGGGCGATAAATTTTATGTGCAAGCGACCTCATTATTTTGAAAAATAATCTTTTTAATAAAATTGTGATATTTTATCTCTGTTAGAAATCTTAAATGTTGTAAATTTTTAGAAAAATAAATTTATTTATTTTTCTTGTCTATTGTTAAAAAAATTTAGATATCGTAAAATTATTAGAAATAAATATGATATTCCTGTTTTTAGTAAAATTGCGAGATTTCTTTCTACTGTTTTTGAATATTTAGACATTGTAAATTTCATGTTCAAATGACTGCCTTATTATTTGAAAATTGATAGTTTGCAATTGATTATAGCGTTGTCTGTGAAATGTTTATTTGCGAATTAACATCCCATAAATTGTGATAATTCCATATTCTTGAATTTCTATAAGAGTTTTCTTATACATATTAGATTGGCAATTATGCTAGAATGTCTTTACGAACTACTACCTTTCTAAATTTGAGCCCAAAATATTTGACTGGTTATTTTTGGACTGTTATTGAAAGTGACTGTTATTAATGGTTTCAGTGAAATTTATATTAATAATTTCAGTGATATGTTGAGTACATGATATTGCTGCTTTCGGATGTTTAAAGAGATTTAGAAA
>NW_006498057.1:4891626-4917876 GCF_000471905.2 Amborella trichopoda | reverse complement strand
CACATCATAGAAACCCTGAAATTGAAATGAGGGAGAGGGAGAGGGAGAGGGAGAGGGGAGAGTTATGTCGTTTTCAATATGGGCAGGAGCAGTTGTGTCTTTTCCCTACAGTCAGGCCATTTTTAAATATTGTTGAAACTGGTTTGGTCCATTTTTATAAGGTAAATGTCTATCATGTACCCCACATTATGTGACTCACTTCCCCATTCTTATACTCTAAAGTATATATAATTAAGACGCTCATAAGTGGGAGGGCTGATGAAAAACCATCTTTGGCTTAGATGGGTAAAGAAAACTGAAAAGTGAAAAAGCAAATCAACGAATGCAAGCAAGAAAACGGATGCGCATTAGCACAACAGCTTTTGCACTAGTTGTTGCATGTTGCAAGATGTCAGATGAGCACTCATTGATTTGTGACCTTGAAAAGTGCGATGGGCGAAAAATATCTTTTTGCTCCTTATGTATGAGCCATGTAATGGTCAATTGTACACTTGGTGACTAGCCGCATAATACATGGATGTGTGGTTGCTATGTGCCTTGGTTCAAAGTTCAAAGTTCAAACAACCACACTAGGGCTCATGGGGCTGAGGATTTCTCCAATCCTTATCATACGTGGTCTTGATTTCTGGGGAGGGAAAGTATAAATGATCCATATGGTCATATTAACATCATGACCACTAGGTTGTCACCATCTCATAGATAGGTTGGATGGTGATGGAAGGAGAGAGTCTCACCAAAAGATTCATTAATTCTTTGGTACATCCCTCTCTCCATCACCATTCAACTCATCGGTTGGACTGTGATAGTCCACATGGTCATGTTGTTATCATTCATGTTGTTCATATTATAGTATCCCTTGGGAAAGTGCACAATACGAGTTTTGGAGGACACCAATTGGAGTAATCTGAGTATTGAGTGAGCATCTCCGGATCTTCAAAAGAACTTAGTGATCTGGACCAATCAGATTCAGGATTCAACGGCCCAAGTGGGACCCACCCTGCTTGTTTTTGTTCTTTTGACCACCACATATGATGTGATGTTTAAACATAGCCAAAAGATTATAAGTTGCCATTGGATAAAGTCATATTAGATGCCCTAATCTCAGGTAAAACCCTACTAGAAATATCTTTAGGACCCAATATGCCAAGGACTTTAGCAGGGTAAAGAGTTCTAAGATTGAACAGAGATGGTCCGACTTTCGGAAGACTCGGATTTAACTGTTCAATGATTGGAATCCAATTTGCTTTTATGAAAATACTCATCCAATAATTCTAAAGTGGATTGCGAAATTTTATATTGAGTAAGTTCTCCAAGCCTTTTGCTCAATGAAGCGGATGCTCAATGTGCCATACCGATATATGCACACTATATGTGTTCTTCGGCTTGGCATTAACATAAATAAAATCTTTTTCCATTTAATAGATATTTTTTTTGTAGAAAGCAATATCGTTTATGCTAGACCTACTTTAGTTGGATCATGAGAGATACTTTTTTAGTTGCTGAGTAACTTAGGCCTAATTTGTTGTATTTAATTTCGCACTTGATATCCTTGGGGTAATCTCACCATAATCTCCCTTTTTTTTTTTGGACTGAAGGTACTACAGTTTACTAAAACTCAATAAAAGTACAAGCAAAGAAAAAACAGGAACACCAAATTACAACTCATCTTAGCATACCCCCTGTTTGGCAAGAGCATCAGTCCCCTCGTTAAGCTTCCGGTATATATGCGAAAAGGGCACATCCACTCTCATACAAATATCTTGTATCTCAAACATCAACACCCTTATATTCCAAGGAATTTTTCTGCTCATTTTTGCACCATCACCACATTACCTATCCTCAATAATATTCAACCCTAAATGCATAACATGAGCTAAGGTAGCCAAGACAATCCCCAAACCATTCTGATCACTCGTATTACCCTCATCAAACTCATTAACTTCCTTATCAAAAGATTTGTCATATAGAAAATTGACATCTAATACACATGAAGATTGGATAATATCGATTTAAGCGATGCTATTCTCCCTCCTAGAGAATGGAATTTCGCCTTCCAATGATCAAGTTTGACATGATTTTGCACATCTTATCATTCGGGGAAAAAAGAAAAAAAAGAACAGAGATTTATTCAGTCTAAACTCCATAATCTGGTATTTGTAGTTAATTTTAGGAGCTATTTTTCTGTGAAGTACCAATAGCATTATTATTGAATTTGTATGAGGTGTAGATTGATAACACATTTGAGGTTACATCTCAACAAGTCCTGTTATTAATAAAACCGGCAGGTTTAGTGGGTTTCTACATCATGGCAAACCTACCTTTGAATGTCAAAGAAGAAAGGGAGAAAAAGAGAGAGAAAAATATAAGATATGTTATTTGGAGTCTATTTTTCGTAGCTAGTAAGTTTTGGATCAACTTTTTGGACCAGGATTCTTTTCACGCAAAAAAGTAAGATTCGATTAACTAAATTTGACAAATAGAATGGAAATAATATGTAGTCCGTGCCCTTTGTTCCTCCAAAAAGGAAATTTCGTCTCCTCACGTTTCCATCTCAAAGTTATTCCTTTCTTTTACAACTTTAGAAGCCTTTTCAGGGCAACTTGTGGAGCCTCTTGTCCTCCTTATACAGACTAAAGTGCATCCATCTGTCTCACATGCTCATGCTCGCACTCGCACTCGCACTTGCACCCATATCAAGCTCATCAACTCCCAAATATTAGAAATAATGAGGAAGGGCTCCCATCACTTTTTGGTTAAAATCAGGCCCATATTTCTCATGGAAGGGTAGCCAGATGGAGTGACCCAGGCCACAACAGAAAAATCCCCACCTACTAAATTTGGACCGAGGGCTGGGCCCGGGCTTGAAATCTGGGCCTATTTTGCAGGCTAGGTTCGGCCCGCTAGGGTCATGAAGCAACCTTTGTTTTTTTTCTTTTGTTCAATCTATAAGATCCTTGCAGGATCAAAACATTCCAATTAACATAACGGTTTACCTTCTCAAAATATATTTTTTAAAAAATATCTAAATTGCTCGTATCGATGGTTGGGAACCCAAATAAGCAGGGGTACTTTAATAGTTTTATTTAAAACGCCTCAACCAAATGACAATAGTACCTATTCATTCTCTATAAAATTATTGAAATGCCCATACTTGATTAAGATTCTCAATTTAACGAAGGGCAATTCAAGTATCTTTTTTGTAGGTATGAGAGTTAAATAAAATTTAAAATAATCATTCTAATATTAATTGGGATTTTTTTTTACCCCTTAATGTTTGTGAGGGATTTTGACGCCTATTTTGCCCTTCTCTACTAGTAGGGCTAGACTGGGCCACCAGGCCAAATAGTAGGGCCTTCCAGGTCCAGGCTGCCTCTACGGTCTGGGCTTGGGCTTATCCTCCCCCAGCTCAGGCCTAGGCAATCACTACCCTTATAATAGATATGTGTGGGAAATGGGTCAAGTCAACTTGTGGACCGAGCAAGTCATCCCAACATGGTCCGGTTTTGAACCAAGACAATGGACCCAATGGATCAGGTTGGAGTTACTTGACCTAGACCCAACCTGGGTCCGGTCTTGATCCAATTAGGACCCTATCGGGTCAGGTCGGATCCAAGTAAGCCAATCCAACCCAGCCTATACCGACCCGGCCCAATATTTATAAGTACAAAAGTACATATAAATCTATAATAACATGTATTATAACATACATAACATATATTTTGATATTCTTTTATTTTTAGACCCGAATCCAACCTGGCTTAATTAATTAGGCCCAGATCCAATTGACTGGGAGCCAACCTAGGTCTGAGTCCAACACAAACATAGCTGAGTTGGATACTGGTCCAGGTCAACCAGGAACCGACCAGACCCACTCCCAGCCCTAATAAGAGAGTGCATTAATCTCTTCCATCCATCCATCCCCAATCAAGCGTAGGAAATATTTTAGCGTAGCAAAACTCATCAACGCATTAAAGTTTAACGAATTTCTTGGAAGTCCCCCTCCCGTGCCTAACCAAGGTCAATTGATGTATGGTAAAGACTCGCATTCACGTGTATTTTCGAGAAGCTATTTACCTTTTGTATAGGGTGCTCACAATTAATTTTGATCATTGGATGGCTGTATTTATTTTATTGATCAAGCTCAAAGTTCGAAAAAAGGTTTTTCGAATTTTGTGATATACCCAAGCTATCAAACTTCACGTCAGATGGTTATAAATAATTGTAACCTCCCTGTACCAAAGGTAAATGGTCTAATTGTATACAATCCAAAAAGTTTATATAAGGCCTCTACGCACTACGTCCTATACTCAATTTCTACCAAAGGTAGGTGCCCCCTCCCTATTGACTCACCTAAAAAAGACAAAAATTTTTTGATAAGGTGCATTAAAAAAAATCCACTAGTGAAGGTTTTCCTATGCTGTAGAACCTTCAAATCGATCACCTCAACCTCAAGATTCATAGATATGAAAAAAAAAAAAAGTTTTTAGTTCTAAAGATAGTTCATCTTCTAACACATTACCTGAACTGTCTATTTTCAAGATTTTTAAGTGTTCATAGATTTGTTTGATGGTCACCATTTCTAGAACTTTAAATTTCATAATTGGGGGTAGCAATAAAATTTCATATCATTACAAGACTTTGCAGGGCCGAAATTATATTTTTCATTTTCGGCATAGTTTTGAGGTGCACTTTGCTTCAATAGTATGTTGACACCTTATACAAACATCGCCCTTTAATTAAAATATTTTTCCAATTTTTTCACTTAAAAGTCATTAATGGTATTTTTGTATCTGTTTAATTTTTTTATATAACATATATATATATTTTAAGTTCTATTTTCTAAACAAGCTAAATAACCTGATAGAAATATCTAGGAAAATTTACAAAAGATATTGTTTTTCAGAATTCAAAAAATAGCACCATATATTTCATATTTCATATTTCATATTTCATATTTCATATTTCATATTTCATATTTCATATTAGGGTTATGTTAGAGTGCTCACACTATAAAGTAATTCATCATTGTACTTAACAATTTTAGACACTTCTATACCTTTGTTTTGTACATGGATCATTTTTTTTAATAAGGGTATTGTTGGTCATTAAGACAGTATGACATCATCTATATGGGGTGTGATGTCATCCATATAAAGCATTAAATGTTACTAGTGTGCTTCATGTGGGTGATGTCATACTCAAGTTGATGACGTCATACCCTCCTAATGACTGAATATACCTTTATTAAAAAAACATTTCATGTACAAAACAAAGGTACAAAAGTATCTAAATTGTTGGGTATAATAATAAATTACTCCATAGTGTGAGCACCTTAACATGGGGCAAGCTTTTTATGCTTTTCTTACAGCATAAAACTTATATATTTCCTCTTATCCAACCATCCATTCTGAATGGAGGGCTAAGATTGTCCCAATCACAATGTCATGTCTCTACACTATTTTATTTTTAATATTTTTTATAGACTATTTTGACACCAAATTTTGGACATCCAATCCTTTATTAAACTCTCACTAGCGAAAAATATAAAAAAAATATATTTTCAATAAAATAAAATGATTAAAATACCCTTGGAAATTTCAAGGGGTATTTTGGTCATTACATTTTATCAAAAAATTATTTTTTAATATTTTTTATAGGTGCGACCCAATGAGAATATGGCACGTGCCTAATTTTATATTCATACAATTTGTATATAAACAAATTAAAAATAAAATAATTTGAGACGTGGGAACTAAGATCAAACGGTGAGTGGCTCTCTTGATCAAAATTGGATGGCTGGATGATAGGGGAAGCATAGATCTTCAATGCTGTAGGGGAAGTATAGAAACCTTTCCCCCCTAATATAACCCTTCATATTATACACTCAAGTCTCATATCTATTAATTTTATAATTTTTGATGCCGGATTAAGCTCAAATTTATTATATCTATGTTTCTCATCATCACATCTTGTGCAAAATAATATAAAATAAATAAAATTATCAAAATACCCCTGAATGCTGTAGGGGTATTTCGGTCATTATTATTATTATTATTATTATTATTATTTATAGGAGTTCAATAGTGAGAAGTATGGACATACTACATTTGAGCGTAATAAAGTATATAGAAAAAGAGATAAAAAATATAGTTTATTCTCTCAAAATTAAGACTTAGAATAAAAAATATGAAATATATAAAAAAAATTTTAAATATAAAAAAAGAATATGGAATTTGTGGTCATAATAAAAAAAACAAGATTTAATCCCTTTCTATATTTTTCTTTTAGTTTTCTCTTCTGGCTTGCTTGTATGTCTTCTCTATAACACATTTTCTTTTCATTTTTTTATCAGGTCTAGGTCTAGGATAAAATTTAAGTTATAGATTTTTAAAGAGAAATGGATATGATTCCTTTTTTGTGGCTATCACTGGATGGAAATCACAAATTAAATAGATCTTTGTTCCTTATAAATATATAGATGTGCAACCTTCACATGCATAATGATTTCTTGACCAAATAGCAAATAAGTATGTTTTTTAGAAAGGAAACCAAACCTTTTTTTTTTTTTGGTAATTCAACATGGGAATACAAGCTCCCACTTATTTTTTAAATAATTAGTGGTTTTTTGAAGTGTTAGTGAGAATAAAAGCCACAACGGGCAACTGAGGTATGTGAACATGTTCAAGGCTTCCCCATAGAATCAAACTTCTAAAAAAGAAACACATGCATTATTAAGATGGACAGTCAAATCTAACCAACACAAAAAAGAAGGCAGACATCATTAAGGTTGAGCATTATAAAAAGAGAAATATTCGAGTTCAGCTACTACACCTAAGAACTTGCACAAAAACCATGGAGGCTAGGACATCTAGATGGAACATGAGAGCATTCACATTGGTAGTGCTTTTGTTTCATGGGGCCCCGTTACTTTTTTCCTCTTTTGGTTTAATAAGATGAGTTCGATTCACAACCTCAAGGCAACAATATAAGCCTTCAATTTGAGCTGGGGTCCACACCCTTTGTTTGGCCTTATTTTTTAACATGGTTTCCTTTTGTAGATATTCATACATTGTACCGCTTTCTTGTCATGTGTCCTACTCTGTGCTTGTAAATGACCTAAGATATTTCAAGTCTTAATCAAACTGAGTGGTTATAATGCAACGATTAGCATCATAATTGACGCTTGATTATCTCTCTCTCTCTTATGTATGTTGAAACAAAATAACTCAGGGTGAGGTTTCCCTTGTCAATTTTAAACAATTGAAGTAGGGAAAAGTTTATATATTACCAAGGCTCTAAACAATCAAATTCTAGCCTACCTTAAAAATTTCATTAGAAGATGTTGTTTTGATGTTTAAATATCTTCAAATTGATCATCTCGACATCAAGATGCATGGACATGAAAAACCAAAAAATAGATTTTAAGTTTTGAAAACAGTGTATTTTATAATGCATTTTTTGACCATCAATTTTCAAGATTTCATAGATCGCTCAATCTACACTATTTTTAAAGCTTTAAACTTTATAACTAAAGATGAAAATATATTTTAAGGCTATCAAAAAGATTTCCAGCATTGAAACCACATTTCTCGATACTATTTGAAGATAGGCTCTAATTTGATTGTTTAGAGCCTAGGCTCTATACAAACCGCACCCATTAAATTAAGGCATTCTAAATTTTGTCAAAAGATATAGTTTTGATGCCATAAATCTGTATGATGCCCTAAAAATCTATTTCTAGTGCTATTAATGAAATTTAAAGCTAAAAAAAATAGTGTGAATCAAGCGGATCTATAAACATTAAAAAATCTTGAAAATATATAGCTTAAATAGTATATTACAAGATGTATTATTTTTAACTTTTTTCGAGAGATTTTTTATGTGAATCTTATTTCTAAATGACGAGTGATACCTTATATAAAACTTTATCTTTTCTATTACCTAATATAACTACCTTTTTTGGAATGCGTACAGTATTCCTTTTTTTCTTAATGCATTTCTAAGAAGATAAATCTAATCATAATAAATTTTTGTAGTAAATTTTTTAAAAGAATTTGATATTCATACTATAAGTGAACATACGAAAGAATTACATCTAACTTGTAAACTTTAAGACAGTTATTAAGAAGGAATAGATTCGTATATATAACGTATTTAAGTTGGGGCTTCTTCATCTTAATATCTAACAAAACGCCCCTCAAATCTGACCTTAATAGATCGTTTAGTAGCATCTCCTTTCCTTTGTTCCAATAAATATGTACAATTTTATCTATTAGGAAAGGACAAGGTTTATATAAGGTTGCACCATAAAATATAGAATTAAAGATGACACCTCAAAATCCATTGGAAAAGGATGTTTTAATGTTAAAAACCCTCTAATTAATCATCTCAACATCGACATGTATGAATATGAAAAAAAAAAAAAAAATTTTGAGTCCCACAAATAGTGCATCTCGCAACACATTATCTAGACTGTCTATTTTCAAGATTTTCATATGTTTATAGATCTACTTGATGTTAACCATTTTTAGAGTTTAAAATTTTATAATGAGATATGAAAATAGATTTTGAAATAATCCTAAGATTTTTTTATACTAAAATTACATGTTACTATAAAATTTGCAAGTGCGCCTTAATTGGATTGTTTAAGATTGCAACCTTATAGAAACCACACCCATTAGGAAATTTATGTGTCTTAGGATTAAACCAAGAATAACGCTATAAATGTTTTTAAAAATGATTAATATGTGATATTATTATCTGGTCAAAATTATCCAACCTTTGATCGAGCTCCTAGATATCTCCAAGTATATAGATGTGTATTATTCATTTATCAACATTACTTTATGTTACTACCTCTCCAAATCATCGTTAGCATCATAATCGTTTTTTTCCAACGTTCTTCAGGAAGCCATGCAAAAAGGTAATGGTCCGGGCTGGGCCACGGGCTTTTGGGCCAGGTCTGGTATTCGATCCATTTTCGGGTCTCCCGCTGGGCAAGAGAAGCCTGTTTGTTTTCGGGCCCTAACCATAGCGGCCTGCTTGAAAGCCCGAAATTATAAGGCCCCTCTATAAACCGTAAAAATCCCCCTCTCTCAAAACCCAAAAGGACTTCTCTTTCTCAATCTAAAGTTTAAACTCTCTGCCCACCTGTTCGGGTCCAAGAGCCCAATATTACATGCCCCTCTCTAAACGGTTACAGCCCCCCTCCTCTCTCTCTCTCTCTCTAAAAACCCAAAAGTCCCTTTTTTCTGTCCCTAAACCCTAACCCACCTAAGCCCCCCTTTCCTTCCCTTAACCAGCGTTTGCAAAATCGGCTGGCCCAACTCAAAACCGGTTGGTCAAAGTAGAACAGGGCACTAGCCAATCTAGTTTTGGCCGGCTTAGGTGGTCCTGCCGGATATTTTAAAAAAAAAAATCTCAAAAATAAGGGATTTGTTTGTAACATGTGTTTGAATATTTTTTTATCATTTTGGTAAAGACTAGAAAGTGTTTTGGCAATTAAATACTTATTTTCACATTTTCCCATTTTTTTAGAAAATCTTGAAAATACCGTTGGGCACAAATCATCATCATCATAGCTTTTCCCAATTAACTGGGGTTGGCTACATGAATCGTCGCCCACCATTTTTCTCTATTAAAGGTCATACCTTCAGTAAGGCAATAAGCCCCCATATTTTTTCTAACTACTTCCAACCACGTCTTTTTAGGCCTACCCCTTGCCTTTTTAAATCCTTCTACTCGAATTAACTTGTACCTCCTAACAATTGTTGTATTAGGTCTGTGCCATATATGGCCGGCTCACTTAAGTCTACTTTATCTCATCTTGTCACCTATTGGGCCGCACCTAGATTTTTTTGAAAATGAACTCTATCCCTTATTGTCTTGTCACTCATCTATTTTAAATATCCTCATCTCCGTTATACTCATTCTATAGGTATATTGTTTTTTGTCTGCTCAACATTTTGCCTCATAGAGTAAAGCTGGTCTCACAGGTATCCTATAGAACTTGACCTTTAACTTCATTAGTATGCGGCGATCACATAAAATTCCAGTTGCACATCTCTGCTTTGCCCACCCAGCTCTAATTCTATGTGCGAGATTTTCTTCAATATCTCCATTTTCCAAAATTATTGACCCAAAATCCATGGGCACAAATCAAATTCTTTCACTACTTTTCAACTTCATTCGGATGTGTTTTGTTTAATTATGCTTTAAATATATTTTTCATATATTTTTTATATTTTTTGTATTTTTTAATTATTATTTTTACACGTTTTGAACCGTCTAGGGCCACGCCAGTTAGGCCAGTTGAACCGGCAGATTTACTGGTTATTCAAACCCAGCCCTGTTGAACACTGCTCTTAACACTTTTGAATCTAGGGTTCAAGAACCGCAAAAACAATGGAAACAATGGTTCTCTGTAAAACCCATGAGAATGTCTCTATATAAAAACCCAAAATCTCTGTCTCCCAGAAGAAAGGTGGTCGGGTTTTGGCTCTTTGGGTTGGCAACTTGGCGTATTTGGTTGGGGATAGAGACAGAAAGGTCGGGGTGTTATGGCATCGAGGATTTGAGGTGGGGTTGTAGGGAGATGAAGGGTCATACAGGTAGGGTGGGGATATCGAGATGGGTTCTCATCAAATTAAATGGGACCATATTCTATTTCTCCAAATTTTGAGAAGAAAGCTTTGAGCTTTCCAGCTGACGCATCGGATGATTTTGATGGAGTTTACTTTAGTTTTTGTTCTGCCTTGTTTTTTGATGGAGTTTACTTTTCCATATCTTCGACTTCTTATCTGATTTATTATTGGACTTGCCAGTTCTTGGCAATGGAGGATGGATTTTAGAGAGATGGTGGACTTTAACATAGAGATGTAGAGAGATGGGGATTTCTCCATATTGGTGGCTGTCTTCTTCTAGGGCTTGGCCATGGATAGTTCGAAGAGGAGAGTCAGAGCGAGAACAATGGGGAGTTTTGGGGAGAGATGAGAAGAATGTTAGAGAGAGAATGGGATTTTTAGAAACAAAGTATAAGATGAGAGAGTTAAGCAGGTTTAGGCATTGCCACCTATGAAACAAAATAGTAAGTGCAGCACTTTAGACACCTTATGCCTAAACTTGTCTTCCACTGAAAAAGATCCAGTTTGGACACCAGGTATCAGAACTAGGGTTATTTTCATCTAAAACTAGGGTAGGGTTATTTTGTGGTGAAAATTTTTAGAAGTACAGCCTTTGCACAATATATATAGGATTTGCGAGCCTTTCTTTGCTATAAAGCTCCCTTTCGTACCAGTAAGTATGTTTTCATGGAAAATCATTTCATGCGAGCTAGACCACATTTCTACAATGTGACCCAAGTATAAAGCATCTTTTTTAAAGATGGATGCAAATAGGTGGTCCATATAAAAACAATTGAAACTAACGGTCTCAATGTTTTCTTAATAGAATTATTATTTCTAATTTTCAAAATATATTTATTTTTTCATATTTATGATCACTGTTATAAATTAGAAAAATTAAGTAAAAAATCAATCTCAAAAATAGATTTCTAAGGACTCATAGAAATCGTGTCCTGTTTTCATACATGTATCTAATCACTGCTCACGTCATTACATGCTTCATATGATTTGGCAGCATGTTTGGCATAATTCTCGCATTATTTGATGTTGGTTTATCAACAGGAACACAAATAAATCAATACATACATGAAATTACCAAATAAGGGGTTAACGGAGCAAATATCTTACACTCAAAGAGTGACTCAAATCAAGTAAACCTAAGTTAATACACGAGCAAAAGAGAACACAACTTTCTATCACAAGATTCCCTAGTGCAGGTGCCTAACTAAAGTAATAACTCAAAAGTACTCTTGATCTATGAGTTATTTAAGGGAACAATAAAATAAAATAAAATAAAATACAATAAATAAATCTAACTTCTGCAAACTGCACGCATAAATACTCAGCTTCAAGTAAGTCTCAAGTAGCTTGTGCAGCTTGCCGACTCCTGCGTTGATGAACATCCCAGTTGTACACCCGAGCAATTGTGACCTGTTATCAGCAAGATGCGAACAATATTATGGCACCACATCGAATCAGTTCTATAATGCTTCAACCGAAATTTTAAAGCAAGAACGTGCCCATGATTCTCATGAAGACAAATATAACAATGCCTACATGAATGGATATGCTTCACATCTAGCAAACAACAACAAAAAGCAACAAGATAAATGGTGGGTAGGGGATGTCAGTTGTGATTTTTGTTTCCCAATTCAATTAAGGACAACCCAGATTTATAGGGCACTCACCCAGTAAGAATATCAGAACTATACAGACAAAATCTTGATAAATTCTAATTCTTTTTTTGGTGGTTTAACCAATTTATTATAATTGGAGAAGTAATCTAACAGTAGAAAGTGGTTTGTTTGGTCTAAACTTTTCTGCATTAGGAATTGCACTGTTTCAGAACATCTTGGGAAAAATAAAACAAGGAATTCTTTCCCTACAAATTTCATAGGGCCAGTTTGGATGTACTCGTTATCATTAATAATTCACTATTTCAATAAAATTAATTTTGATAATAAATTATTTGTTATCTGGCAGTGTCCATCATAAAGTTATCTTAAGATAAACATGTAGGCACTTCTATATATAAGTTTACTTTTTTGGAACACTTTTTTTACTTCATTCAAAATAATTCATTGAAAGTACATGTTTTTAGAAAAAAAAATTGCTAAAAATAACTGGAAATCACTAAAAAAATTAAATAATTAAATGATATTATCCACAATAAAAGGCACATATTAAGATAAGCACTAAACAACTAACAAAAAGATATTACAGAGTATATTATTTTTAGATAAGACAGTATAGTCCAAATAAAACTGTTATCCAAACACAAGAAACTTGTCCCAAAAATATTAGATGACCCACTTGAGTATGTTTTCATAAACCAGTGCATTGCACTTCTCTGATAATATGCATTTCCAACATAGTTTATGGAGGCGAGTAATCAGATCACAAAATACCCATGAACCTTATGACTCCCATGATAGCGCTACAACTTGCAGCACACAAGGCTATAGCTCAGCTCTCAGATGTAACATAAAGGAAAAATAGTTCTGCTTTGATTTCTAATACTCCCTCTCAAAACATAACTAGACTCAACACACTGCCCCTTAGCACGTAGCTTCCTAAGGACTGAAGAAACATGAGCTCATCATCATAGTTGCACAGGTAACCCACGAGAAATAAGGATTCATCACCATATAGTTGAACATAGCATGCCACCAAGGAGGCCAGCTTGTTGCCACTTTGCCCTGTGTCCAACGTCATTACTGTATACCAGCCATTGAAAACTTGCTGAGGCGGTTTGGAATTGCCTAAGCAGATTGGGATGGGGGTCTCCACTCCAAACACCGGAAGTCACCCCTGGAGCATTGGAGCTGGCATATTTACTGTGTTCAACCAGTCAGTGCCTGTATAAGAGTACTCTAGAGATTCCCAACTCTAGGAACTCGGCCGAGTCCAAAAGTTTCCCCCTCATTGGCCGGGTTTTGTCAGCCTGAATATCTGAACCCTATTTCTTTGATTTCGGGCTCATTAGGGGGAGGGTGCGTCAGCGCCAAAGGTTTACCTCAAGGCACGTTGCCAATAAGGTGGGTCATGCTCCTAGCTGATTAGGAGTACAAGTTTTATGGATAGGGAACACACATTGAGGGGTGAATATCCCAAGGTAGGCTTCCTCTGCCCACTCAATCCACTGATTCCATGCTGCTTTCCTAGGCTTGAAGTGAACCTATCTTCCACGCCAATTGTTGATCTCAAGGCACATTGCCAATATGGTGGGTCACGGTCCTAGCTGATTAAGAGTACAGGTTTTATGGAAAGGGAACACACATTGAGGGGTGAATATCACAAGGTAGGCTTCCTCTGCCCACTCAACTTACTGATTGCATGCTGCTTTCTAGGCTTGAAGTGAACCTATCTTACATTTCTAAGCCTTCGTCAGAGTAAGATGAACATCAAGAAAGCTACAACCAAACAATAAGGGAAAGCGTAATGAAGGCAATAATGAAGTTGTTGCACAATGTTATCCCTTTCAACACAGCCAACAACAGGCATTATGCACCCATGATCTCAATCATTGCTAATGCAAGGCCTAGAGTCAAAAAGACAAGGGCCCCACCAATATGAGCTTAGTGGGCCATGCTTCAATGCAGAGGTGATTGAGGTAGGTCAGTTCATTGATGACTATATGCAGACATGGAAGAAAACATGGGTCACAATCATGCCTTATGGTTGGAGTGAAGGGGATAACTTTTCATAATTTTTCGGTGCATTCCTCATGTGGGATAGTGCACCATAGCAGTGTAGATGCCACAGGAGCAATGAAAGTTGTGAAGCTATTGTGGAAATTGTTTGATGGTGGTGACGCAAGTTGGTGAGGAATATGTAGTTGAGTTTATAATTGATAAAATGAAAAACTACATAATGCAAAGAAGGAACTCATGAAATTGAGGAATAATTTGACGTAGACCCCTTTCTCTCAAAAAAAACTTGATGAGAAACACCTATGCAACCCATTGCATTGAAATTGAGCTAAAGGTTTCAAAAAACGGTCTGCCCGGCTCCTAGGCGCCCAAGAGACCTCAGGCCGCACGCCTAGGCCTAGGTGCCCCATTCTGGGTGGCTTTACCTGGGCAGGCGCCTAGGGCCGTGGACCTTTCATTAATTTTTAAAGATGCCCAAAATGGCAAAGGGGATAATTTTGACCCCAAAAAGGCTTAAATAGAAAATGGGGGTTATTTTCGACCCCCCAAAATTAAAGTACACTTCCATAAGCCCTATAGCTAAGTATAGTTCCATAAACCCTAAATCTCTTACCTTTACTTATTTCTGAGAATCAAAAGTATTTTTTGTGGTTTGAAGAAACATTCTAAACTTTTCTTTTCTCATTAGAATTATTTTTAGGGTACCATTGGCATGTTATTATGGAACATGGAGTGTTGGAGACTATTACTAATACATAGACTAAACTTTTTTAAACAAATTTGTGATTTGAATTTTGAAATTTTGAACAGGTTTATTCTTAACATGCGATATGTTTGTATTGAAAAAGTATGTTACAAAACATTCAAATGCAACAAATTATGGAATTGACACAAATATATGCATATATGTGCGTTTGGACAACAACAACACCACACACCCATGTGCAAGTGCAAACGCATACACGCACATGCACACTCACACTCACACGCACACGTGCACATGCACATGCACACGCACATACATACACACACATACACAAAAAGTCTTAAAAACGCCTATAGGCGAATTGCTATAGTGTTTTGCCCCTGTCATGAACATGCTATGTCCGTGACGGTTTCGCCTAAAAACCACCACGGACCTATGGGAGCCATGGTGGTTCTCGTACAATTTTTGTGTGAAAAAAATCCTGCCTCTTTAATCCACGCTGTCTGAAAAAATTGGACAGCGCCAGGCCCATGAGCGAAAATACTGTTCATTTTTCGCCCATAGGCATTCTGTAGTCTCTTCCATATATATATATATATATATATATAAATAATTTGTACTACAGGGTGCCTGAGGTTCTGGGTGCCAGGCCGGCCGCCTAACGCTTTTTTAAACCTTGGAAGACATTGACGAGCACAAGAGCAAGAAACAAGCTGTAGACAAGGGGAAGATTATCCTGAAGTTTACATACACAACCACTCAGCTTTGATGAGGCAGTACACAAATGGGAGGGAGATTGTTAGGTCTCGCATCACATGCTTTTTCTACCTCATTCTTGCCTATGCAATCCATTTTGAGGCTGTGATCAAGACCCAAGAAGAAAAGTAAAAATTAAAAAGTTTAGATGGCCCTCCCAAACATTGAGAAAGGGGTTGTTTTTTTTTTTTGATGTTGTACATTGAGAAAGGGTTATGAACAATAACAAAGTAAAACAGAAAGAAATCACTACATAACCCAATACAATCCCCACCACACACACAGACCCACCCCCCCCCCCCGGCGGGGCTGCCCCAAGGAAATGGAAACCAAAACCAAGTGAGAATCATATCAGATGCAGAAAGCATGACAAATATTCCCCCCTAACTGTTAGAACAGCATACAACACAGGCACGCACACACAAACATCACATACACAAGTATGCCAGTGCCCATGTGTGTGCATTGAAATGCACAGGCATGGTGTGATATGTTTGTCATTGTGCACTGGCAAACTCAGATCAATGGAAGGTTTAGCCCCAAAAAAAATACAAAAATGTAAAAAATTTAAAAGACGAAGAAGAAAGCATACCTGTGTTATTGTTACTTGATCTCTCAAAAACTGCAAATCTTCAATGAGGACTTCTAAACTGGCTTTAGCATTTTCCAAGTTTTTCTTCAAGAGGGCATTAGCCTGCAAAATCAAATCCAAACATGCACAGCAGTTTATGGTCATTCTAGATTTAGAAAGCTCAATGTATAAGAGAACAGGAACATATGCAAAAGATTCATGTTGAAAGCATGAAACACCAACCTCGTCACAAGAATACTCTAGCATTACATTTGCCCCCAACCATAAGCACACAGAGTCTGTCTCGTCAATACAAGCTCGTGAATATATGCCCTCAGAAACTTCAAAATCGGTTATTAGTGCCTGTTCCAATATTATAACGCCAGTGGTTACTAACAAATTTAATATTTTGAAAGCTGCAGCATACTTGAAAGAAAAAGATAGAACCTAACAAATCCAGTCATCAAACTCCCACATAAGATGCATATGCTTTCTTAGAACTCAAGGTAAGTCCATGAAAGCACAGACCTTGGTACAAGTAACAGATCCCAGCACTGATAGAGTGACGATTGAATATGGGTCATAAATAAGGCCAAAGCATTGATAGGAGCTGTTTTATTTCGAATCTCATCTCATCGCATGGAACTTGCACCCAAATCTTTCATTACTCCAACACGTAGCTTATGTGGAATTTATGGCTTATTCGAAAATTTCTCACCACCCGATTTAACATCAAGAGATGTTTGATAAGAAAATTTTGTATTTATTCCCAAATGCAATTGGGCTCCCAAATTGAATTTTTTACATCACTACTCCAAGTCATTTTGCAAAATATTCAGTTTGGCTCTCTCACTATCTCTCCCCACAACCACCACAATTACCGACTGCAACCACCACCACAACTCCACCACCATCACCGCCTAGCCACCACCATTACATCACCCACTCAGCCACCATCACCAACACTGTTGTTGGGTTTTTGTGGCCATTTAAAAGCCTTACGAGAGCATATAATGAATTTTATGATAGTGGAACAATAAACTCTAGTGGGCGTATGGCCCAAGAGGGGCCGAAGTCGGCAATTCTGATGCCAAGACTCAAACTAGGCTTGACGAGCCGTGTTGAGTTATAAAACCTTATGATACTTGGGCATATAGCATAACCGAGACGGGTTACCCCTTGATGCAGTCAGAGAGATGCCCAGGATAATTAGCCAACGGACTTTGTGACTCTTGTGTGTGATTGATAGGCCTGAAGGAGCAAAGGCCAAATCCTCATCATGACCATCACACAACATGTATATATGATAGTTGTATTGAAAAGTGAATACCATTGAAGGTGTCGCATGTACATGTGCAAGAGATAGCCCCCATGCACCAATTGCGACATGTGTGCGCCGGTCTGTGTGACTTGGGCTTGTCCCTAGGGAAAATCTGTAGTCTATAGACTAGGATTGTGTTTTTTCATTACCTATTGGCTGGCTTTGGTAGTCAAATATTGAACCCTTGTGATAGACTGTGGGTCATGGGAACTATTGGGCTAGTTTGAGAAAGCGAGTGTAGAACATAGTCACTAATAGAGATGGACATAGTCACTAACGAAGTTGGATCCGATTCCCATCAAATTAATTTAGAAATAATTAATTTTGTTATAAATTATTTTTTAGAATATTAAAATAATTTTTATAAGTTTCTAGATATTATTCTTTTATCAAAATTGAATTTAAATAAGCTTAAACTGGATTTTACGGTATTTAAATATTTAGAGAAGAAAATAAATTATTTATTCTTTTATCAAAATTGAATTTAAATAAGCTAGAACTGGACTTTATGGTATTTAAATATTCAGAGAAGAAAATAAATTATTTATTCTTTTCTAAAAATCATTTTAATAATACTAAAATAATTAATTTGTATGGGGGCCCATTGTACACTATGGGCCCCCCATTCTAGCCCACAATTGATGGGGTGTGGGGCCCACTATGTCCTCATAATTGGGACACCCCACTCCTTTCACTCTTCTATTTTATGTTGGCTTGTATCATAAGCTATGCATTGATTAGAAATGAGCAATGTTAAAAAATGTGGATTGGGGAGTTTTTCTCACCCTCAAAGCCACGATTTTTGTTTTGGGGGTTTAGAATACCTCCCAAAACACTTTTTCCCCCTCTTAGGGGGGAAAAATGACATTTTTTTTACCCTCATTGAGGGTTTTTTCGCCCTTCTGCAAACTGTCACTGGGCGGCGCCTAGGCGGGCGCCCAGAGATAAGCTGCATAATTCAACTGCCCAGACAGCACTTAAGCATTTTTTGAAATTTTTCGCCTAGGCGGTTGGGCGGCCAAATTTTCGAACGCTGGAAATAAGATACAAAAGTTTCGAAAAGCGCTAACTAATTTTCAAAAGTAGCATGTGTAGAGATTGATTAAAATTAAAAGGAAAGTACAATATATTATCTCTACACTAAATATTTGATGAAATTAGGTTAAAGAAGATGAGGGATAAGGTTATAGCACCTTCCGTTAAATCATTATGGATGATCTATAGATTGTATGACTACCACATATCACCTATGATCAATGGTCTAGATGGAATCTCCATAGTGAAGGTTAAACTCTAGAAACCCTAACCCTAGCCTCACTTTTATAAAATATCTCAATGGTTGGACATCTCTACACCACAATTTCCTAGAGCTCTCTCTCACTCAGCAAAGGTGGCACACCACCCCCTCTAGAACTCTCTCACATCTCTCATATCCTCTAAGAAAAGAAAGGGGCATGACCCATTGATACAAGCATAGATGGGGCACGCTCCACATCCATTGAAGGGTTTTAGCCCAAGCTTCCCAAGTTTGTGAGATTCAAGAAAGACCTAGATCTCGTGCGCCATCGGTGGAGGAGACCCGGTGTATGGTGTACAAAGTCCATTAGAGGTAATCTTTTGACACCTTTGATATATTGCTTTCTTATGTTTTCTTGTTCCCAAACTCAAGTTGATGTAATCTTTTATTATGTAATGAAGAGTTTTAAAAGTGGCAGCAAGTGAGAATCCATTTTGAGTTTTTATTTGTTTATTTGAGTTCTTATTGTAATCATTGGACTTATTAAGTGTTCTAGTCAGTTTTGAAAAATAAAAATTTAAAACTATACAGACCGTGCTAGTTCACATCATCCACTTTCAATTGTTGCCCTTGCCTCAACCTCCAACACCACTGTTGTCGCCACTAGTCACCACTACTACTAAAATTGCACAGCCACTATGCCACCACCTCATCCCAAGCTGCCACCACCTCATCGCCAAGCTGCCACCACCACCATCATCGTACCACTATCGCCACCACTCCACCACAACCTACCCACCACCACCATCCGACCACTGCCATCATCACCAGAGCCCCACCACAACCACCACCACCACAAGAAGTCTACAAGCTCCAACACAACCAGCACCACAACCTCCAACACAACCAGCACCACAACCACCAACACCACCACTGCCATGCTACCACCACCACCACATAATACCACTTTATAATTCAAATTGTAACAATCATAGAGGCAAATGACAATTGACCAAATTGCCATTGGGTAAATTGCAAATTGAAAGAAACACTATTTGACAAAATTGTCATCAAATAATCCCTATATGTGTTTTTTTTTTTTTGACAAGGTCACATAGGAATGGAACTTGAGATGTCGGGCTATGAAAACCTCGCATTTACCGCCATGATCCAAGCACGTTTCCTTAAATAATCCCCATATGTTTCAAAGATACATAGTGCAGAACTCAACCATTTATGTTATAAGCAACTAAACGTTTAATCTGAGCATTTGTAGCAAAACTTATGCCCATAACGCTCATACTTGTGGAAAAGGGGAAGGACGTTATATAATGGACTCAACATTTAAGAAATGGGAACCTATACTATATGTTGGAAATATGGCCTATCAAGGCCTAAATTCCAGTGGTCTCTCATTTAGTGGGAGCAATTGAGAGATTGAAATCTTGGCATCTTGCAGAATGGAGCCCAGATTCTTTTACCCCGAGTACGCACGAGGCATCGAGAGTTCACGTGTTGAGAAAGCAATTTCTCAAAGAGGTGTGAGGGTCACCTCCTAGTCAGGATTTTATACGTTAGCCTCATGTTTAGCTGCAATCGGTCAGGGCTTGAAAAATCTAAACGAGAAAAATAGAACCCGAGTACTTATTGAGCATTCGCCCTGTATGGAATGGTCAAGACTTATGGGACATAAGTCCGTATCCTGACTGCATTTTCATTTCGTACGGGAAGCCACTCTTCCAAATGCATTATCCGAGTTTGGAAGAGCCAGTACACATGTGCTTTGAGAGGACTCCTATAATTGAGTTAAATCATTTCCCATAAAGGTACACCTGTAATCCATTGAGAGCAGAATGATCGGAAGTTCTGGCTCAGCGGCTTTGATATGGCCAATTATGTGTCTCTGCTTTAGACTGTGAAACATAGGTCTATTGACTATGGAACATAGGCCTATTGTGTCGATCTAAAACTCGACGGAACATCATTGGAGACTAGACCAATGGAGTACACCAATACCTATAGTTATTAAACTAAGATCTCACTATACCTTTTGTCTGATTTTATAATGATGAGAAAAACCTAACAATTGCTCAAAAATACTTTAAATATTTATTGTGAATTTGAGAGAATTTTTTGGAATTTTATTTGCTAAAAAAATGAAGTTTTTCAAATTGTTTGACTCAAATTCCACTTTAGTCCTAACCTGTTAGTGCCATGTGGCATCCAAGTGGTCATAGGGCTGCCACATGGCAACCCACGCCTCACTCTAGGATCACCGCGCAGCTGGGCGCTAATCCCTACGAGGGGGGCCAAATTGGCAATTGGTTGCTTGTTTTATAAGGGGTTGTGTTATAGTATCTTGTTATATATTGTTATATTTTGTTATATAATGTTATAACTTAAAGCCCATTTTTATCACATGTCTTAATTAACTCACACATGGGTCATGCATGGCATGTGTGAAGTTTAATTAATTTATTTATTGGATATTAAAGAAAAAATGCATTTTCAAACTTGAGTTGAAAAATATCTTCACACATGTGTGAAGGGGACATTATCTTTAAATTAATTGGCTTGAAATTTTAAATAATAAAGTGATTGGCTTTGATAAAGTAGAATATCTTTACATGTGTGAGCTTTGCCAATTACTTCTTTGCCCTTTAGACTTTGTGGTTATCTACTCTAATACATTATTAAAAAAACTAAAGGTATTATTGTAAGGGCATATTGGATACAATTGGAACAAAAACATAAACATAGGGCAAAGAAAAAATGATAAAGTGGCATAACTTAAGGTTCGGGTGTGTGATAATGGTGTGAAATCCCATCCCTTCAT
Source organism: Amborella trichopoda (assembly GCF_000471905.2). The sequence continues at coordinate 4,896,174 of NW_006498057.1, read as the reverse complement.
CCTAGTGGCTGGATAGGAATGGGTGGCTAGGTACATTAGCCTCTCATGTGCCTTTGGATTAGTGCATCAAGGGTGTTGATTGGATCCAAGGTTACACCCATGTTATAAAAGCACATCATGAGATCTCAAACCCTAACTATCTCTAAACTGTTGAACTATTTCGGGAATTTCGTGCCCCCCCCCCCCTTTTTCTAAGGTTTTGTGAGAGAAAATTGAATAGAGAGATTTTAGAGTTCCATTAATGGTGATCTTGATGGTGGTCCTCTTTTCTTATGCTTAAGTCCATAGTGTGCATTTATCAAGGTAAACTCCATTGAATTTTCTTTTCTCATAAGATCATTTTCTTGACATCTATAGTTGCTGGAGTTTTAAATTTATAAAAGTTTCATTGATCTTAGAATCCATTTGATCATCTTTTATCATGCTTATCCATAGTGTGGTCCTTCATGAGTTATAGCCCATATGCATGAGAATTCATGATCATGCATAGTAATTTCCAGAACTTTTTCATCACGTTTTTACCTATGGGGGTTCATAATCTTTTCATACAAGACTGTTTTGCGAGGAACCACCATGTGTAGTTTGGCCACAACTCTCTTGTTCTTTATCCGATTAGATTCAAACATTTGAAATTCTGTTTTGGATGATAATGCCAGTGTGTTGATATCTTAAGAAGTGATTTTAAGGTGTGTAATTGTTTCCCATTTGGATTACACATTCTTGTGAGATTGAACCACTTTTGTACAATTCAAAGGGACAAAATTAAGTCCTTATAGGGCTTGATTGCATGGCCCCGGCACAAGGGGTTCAAAACATGGCTTCCCTATTTTAATTGGGCATTCTAATTCCCTGTTTAGTCGATTTTATTCCTTAGAATTTTGTTTAGATTAGTTGCATGTTGTAATTAAGCTTTGGGACATAGTTTAAGTAATTTGTGCTATGAAAGTGTAATTCACAAGGTTAGGTATTGATTTTAGAAAAATTAAAACAACTTTTATTACATACACTGAGATGGCCACTTTACATACGTCATCTAATATTTTATTCATCATTACAACACAATATGACACAAAAACAAAGATGATGCCCTTGGACCTAGTCGTTGTCACGTTCTCAGACACATCTACCCAAGACTGAAACAAAACAACAGGAAAACATACCTCTGAGAGTTGTGCAGAATTACCTCCAAAGACTTGGTTCACCCCACACCAGATCACCTTAGATCAATCGCGACATTACTCAGGCAAATTCCTTTTATGCAAACTCGAAAAAACTACTCAAGAGATGTGGCAATCCAAAAAAAGATTTCATTATTCTCCCTCTCAAGGATTGGGCTTTTCTTTGTCATCTAGGGTCTTCTCTTTCTGGTGCACAAGCACCAGCTGAAGATCTCTATTTTCCTTTTTCTCGAGAACCTCTTTGGGTCCTCTTCCCATGTGCAACAGCCCATGAGAATCCCCTTCCTATGATCTTTGGCCCATAGAGAACACCTTTTCTCTATTGCGTTTGTGTGACAGTTTGCAAGAACCTTGTTCTCCTTTTGACACCTCAACCAGCCCATAAAGAACACACTTCTCAACCTCGAAACTGTAGTAGCCTTAAGGTGGATAGCCCTCTGAGAAGACCTCCTTTGTCTTCTCTCACCTAAATGGGGTGGAAATTGTCTTTCACATTTGTGGATGCCTTGAAGTACCCCCTTCATTACATGCAAGGCCCATTAGAAGTTCGTCCATCTTCTTCCTTCCATGCTGAAAACCCTCTTTCCCAATCTCTACCAAGGTTAAATTACTCAACCTGGCTAGGTACACAGCCCTTGCCTGAGCTGAGTAACTCGAGCAGTTCTGAGTGGACTTGTCTGAGTCCTACCCAAGCTAAAAATTTCCTTAAAAAGCTGAGAAGATAAGCGTGGGTTGGACAAGAGAGAGAAACCTAAGTAATAGTACTTGGGCGGCCTCGGCAATTTCTAGAGGCTCAGTAACTCGTTTGTGTCCGAGTGCCAAGATTCAAAACACTGGTCTCTACCACGTGCTCAGTGTTGCAACTAAAGAACATACGTTCTTAGGAAGAGCCTTTGTCTTCCTCTTCAGCATGCATGCCGAAGAGGCATTGCGCCATTGACGGGCAACCCAACTAGGACATAGTTTCAACATCTGAGTTTCAACATCTGCTTGACACCTTTCTCCTCTCCTTGGTGATGGCTTGAAACCCTAGGGACCCTTGTCTTCAACGTCTCACCCTCATAATCCTCTCACACAAATATCTCATGCGTATCAAGAGTGGGTCAAGGTCCTTATATGGACTTTGTTCATAAGTTAAGAGTTTGAATGGTATGGACTTTACCTTCGATTTGCAGATCTGTGGGGTGAGTGAGGCCTTTAATATCATTCATCCTTAAACCCGCCATCATGATCTAAGGGTAAAGGTCAAACCATTTTCCCTAGTTGCTTTATCTCGCACTCTTTCAAACTCTAATCCACATTGGATTATATTCTTCTCCAATTCTACTAAGGTTTAGAGAATCTTTCCAAGCTTTATTGTTTCGTATAAAGAGTCATTCCTTTCTTAAAAAGAATTTCCAGCTACCTTATGTAAATCTGGAGAGGATCTTGAAAGATATCGGTGTTGGTCATTGGGGTTAGAGATAACAGGAGATGTCTCAAATTGCAGTTACACAGTGGTGGCACACACTAATCCATTAATATCTCACAAAATACAAATAGTTTTGATCAGAAATTTTGTTTATATAAATTAGATTTCATGTAATTTCAGTGTTCAAAATTTCACTAATATCCAATTTACCGTCGTCAGAAACCAGATCATCTAAGTTCCCTATTTTCTGCTGCTTATGAAACACTATCACAACAAATAACTCTGAGCATTGTTTCAAAAAGAGGCCCGCATAGCGCCTAAGCCAGCTAGGGGGCCTAGGAGCATCGCCCAGAACTAGGGGGCTGCCCTGGGCGGGGCGTCCCTCGAAGGCCAACTAGGCGCCTAACACCACGCTTAGGCGAGTGCCTAGCGCCCAATCCTGAGCGGCCTGCGCCCCACAGTTTTTGTCTTTTTAAGACCTAAATTAGGGGAATATGGGGTTTAGGTTATTGTGCGAACTAAACAGCTTTGTTTATCTTTAGGGTGGAAAAAAAAAAAAACCACTTTTTTACATTTCTAAGAGATTGATCGGGTATTTCAAAATTTGAAAAATCGATTCAAACATCGTCTTTTTTGTTTGGATTTGATTTCGATGATTTTTTAAGCTTATTAGAGGGTTTTTGGGAAGTATTTGAGATTGGGAAACATCTCAAATATTGAAAATTGAAGATCGAGCAAAAAGGTTATTTAAAAAATCTTCATATTTGAGATTTTATTTGTTATTTCAATGCCTTCTTCGGTTCTTCTGGAAGTGGTGATCCGGGTTTAAAGTATGGTTATAACCTAAATCCAAATGACAAAAATCGTATCAGATGTAACTATTGCGAAAAAGATACTAATGGGGGTTGAAATAAGATCAAAAAATACCTTGCTAGTATTAGGGGGAATGTTGCCCCTTGTAAAAATGTTCTTGAAGCTATAAGAGGAGATTAAGCAATATATGAGTTTGGTAAAACACAAACAGAAACAAAAGCCTTGTCATTTGGATAAATCTATTTTTTGTTTCCGGGTTGGAAGTATGGTTATGACCCGAAACCAAATGATAAAAATTGTATAAAGTGTAATTTTTTTGAAAAAGATACTAATGGGGGTATTAACTAATTCAACAAGCATCTAGCTAGTATTAAAAGGAATGCTGCTTCTTGTAAAAAGGTTCTTAAAGCTATTAGGGATGAGATCATACAATATTTGAATTTAGTAAAACCAGAAAAGGAAGAAAATGAGCCTGGTTATATGGAAATATCTTATCCAAGTTATTCTAGAAGTGGTGATCCAAGTTGAAAGTGGTGATCCAGGTTGGAAATATAGTCATAACCCGAATCTAAATGATAGAAATTGTATAAGGTGCAATTATTGTGGAAAAGCTATTAATGGGAGTATTTACCAGTTCAAGAAACACCTTGTCGGTGTTAAGGGGGATATTGCCCCATGTAAAAATGTTCCTGAGGCTACCAGGGAGGAGATTAAGCAATATTTGAGTTCAGTGAAACTCAAAAAGCAAGAAAATGGTGAAAAGGCACTAGGTAGAACAGCTAAGACTCTTAGGGCCTCATCTAGACAGAGTAAGAGGGGGGGTAGAAGAAGAAGAGAAAGAAGCAGATTCTGAAAAAACAGAGGAGGACAAGCGTTATATTGAAGAGGGAGATGATTCTGATGATGGTGACCTTGAATTTGATGCATGTGATGAGACTTACCCTACTTTTTTTTATTATGACTGAAGACACTTGACTCTTGGTGTCGAGTCTTAGACTATATATTTTCTTTTATCTTATTTTCTAGTTTTTAGTATCTACTCTTATGTGTATGCTTATCTGGTTGTCACTATATGAAAATATGGATTATGGAGAGTATAGAGTATGGTCTATGGAGTATGGATTATGGATTGTGCCTGAATTTCTA
>NW_006498057.1:4869437-4891244 GCF_000471905.2 Amborella trichopoda | reverse complement strand
ATCATAACATGTAATTTTGTTGTAAAAAATTCTTAGTAAATCTATTTTCACACCTAATTAGAAAATTTTAAATTCCAAAAATAGTGAAAATTAAGTAGATCTATAAATATATGAAAATATTGAAAATGGATGGTCTAGATAATGTGTTGCAAGATGCACTATTTCTGGAACTCAAAAACTTTTTTTTTTCATATTCTTACATCTCGATGTCGAGATGATCGATTAGAGTGTTTTTTCAACATTAAAACAACATTTCCGATAGATTTTTGAGGTGCACCTGTGATTCTACATTTTAAGGTTGCAACCTTATATAAACTTTTCCCTTTACTGATTACTATTATATTTTATTTTTGTTTGTGTTAGTAATATATTTATTACAAATATACAATGGTTTGGAACTTTTTGAATTATGGGATTTTTAATATTTTATGATGTATACTCCTATTCACCTGCTCCCCTACCCCTTGCCCCTCTTCTTCAACCTAGGTCCTAGGCCACCCAGGTTCTAGGTGGGCACCTAAGCACTGGACGACCAGGATCCCCCTGGCCACCTAGGTGCCACCCAAAGTTCTTCGAAACAGTGACTCTAAGTTTTAGAGTGAGAAACCGGCATAGTGTGCTTGTGGCAGCCTGGAGTCCTTCAAGGGTCTCAAGCCCACAAAGCGGGAGATTCAAGGCAGAGCCTATCTAGACTACTCCCTCTCAATCCAATTGTTAACTGAATATGGCGATCGAGAGTTCCTAGGGCAGACCCAAGCTCCAACCCTCCTTGGAATGAGTCCTGCAACTCATAAAGGTTTCACCATGCCACCATATAACTTCCGAGAGGTCCTTATCCTTCCTTGTTAGACATGGATGCAAGTGGTCCTCGTTGCTTCTCTCAAGAGACATGTGGCCTCCCTTAGCTTCATGCAAGTGACACTTGTACAACATTACATACCTCTTTTAATACTAACAATCATTGACTTTGTTGCCTAATGGGATAACCAATTTTGGACCAACCACTTTTTACATAGATCTTTTCTTCTTTTAAGAACTAAAAGGTGGAGGAACTCAATACTTGCATTTGGGAATTGAAAGTGCTTTTTTGCAAGTAGTTAATTGGAAGTGCCTTTTGATTTCGGAATAGCAGCCTTAAGAGGAGGGAGTGGCCTTATGTGCAAAATTGCACTTATTTGTGCATCCAAACAGTAGGTTAATTATCTCTTTCGAGGTGGAAGGTGGGAGTCTCTACTGGACAAGGTATCACCAGTAGAAAGTAAAAGTTCTAAAGAGCCTTTCATCCCAGTCAGAGCATTCCTAATGTTGTTTGGATACATATCTAAGCATCAAAATGGTATCTTAAGTCCCACCACTAGAGGTCGGAGCTCCTTCCCACAGTGAAACCCGCCTATTAAATAAACAACGCTTGTTTGTGCTTCCAATCATGGGTACCACTCTAGCAGATCTGCTCTTGCTAGAGTGGTGGTAACCAGCTCAGGAGGAGTAAAGTTTTTTTGAGAAAGGTTGACTTTTATAATTAAATGGTAAAAATACATTTGGCTATAACCTAAAGACGACACTCTCACAAGTTGGGTGCTCAGACAAACAGAAGTAATAAGAGGAGGAGATAGAGGGAGAGGTAAGAAGTAGAATAAAAAGAATAAAAAGATATACATCAATAGAAGAGAAAAGAAAGATCGGAGTTCAACAGACTCCCAAAAGGTTCCCATTCCAGGTGTTGCAACGACCGGCGAGCTTTAAATAGCCTTCATAAACTGACTTTGTTGCTGCAAGCTTAGCGGCCGACATCCTTACTGGCTTCCTCTGCTAGGAGAAGTAGCAGCTCGTCGGGAGAGATAAGCAGAGGTAAAAAGGTGGTGTTGGTGAAGTTATAGGGATGTGAAGGCAAGATAGAGAATAAACCGAGCTATGGTGGAACAAAAAGGGAGCTCCGGCTACTTGTGAGGGGCAATACCACAGATCTACCACACCTGAAAAGCCTTTGAAACTAATAGGGGTCCTTATTTTTCCCCCTAATGTTTTCAAGTTCTATTTTCCCCTCTTTTGCTCCGTCACCTCTGTTTCCTATCTATCTTGGTTTTTCCCAAAAAAACCATCACACCTCTTTTTCGACTATCAAAGGAGGAACCTCCAAAAGCGAGATGTAGTCTCAGGTCAGCTATTGAGAGGTGAAAGAAGAATAAAGATAAAAAGAGGAGAGAGAAGAGAGAAGAGAACGGGGAGAGATGAGAGCGAAGGAGGTGGCTTCAGTAGCAAAGTGCAGTCTCTGGTCAACTGCTAGAGGAAAGAAGAGAAGAAGGGAGAGAAAAGACGAGAGGAGAGAAGAGAAGAAAGGAGAGAAAGGGGAGAGAAAATACAGAAAGTACACAGAGAAAGGAGTAACAGAGAGAATGCAGAGGAGAGAGAAGGTGAATCAAGAGAGAATGTGCATCGAGCAGCGGAATAGATTTATAGAAAAGGGGGCAAAAAATAGAGATATGTTGGAAAGAGGGGTTTGATTGATAGGAGATGTGTGAGGTTTTAAGGGATTTGGTGTATTTGGGTGCAACGAGAAATGGGGTCTGGGTATAGAGAAGGTGGAGAAGGTTGGTTGAAGAGAGGGCAGAAAGAAGGTTAGAGAGAGAGAGGGTATAGGAGAGATAGAGAAGTTAGGTTTGAGTGGGGCTATGGGTGTAGAAAAGCTTACCTTGTTAAGAGACTTCCTGCTGAAAAGGCCCAGACGAAGAATGGATTGCTGAAAAGGCTGAGACTGTGATATAATGAGAATTCCCAGTCTCTGCTAGAGCTCTTCTGCCAAGGCTAAAGGTATGAAATAGCACTGCCAAAGCTTATAGAAGAGGTGATGGGCAGGCAGGAGCAAAGGTTATCACTGGAAAGTTATCTGCATTTTCCATGCAACCAAATGAAGTCATACGAAGTACTCCCGCGGTCCCACATCTAAGGCCATCACTTTCTACTCGTAAGAATGACCACTTGTTGGAAAGCTATCAATGAGCTCTACAATGTCTACACTATTTAAGGTGGTTTTGCCATCAGAAAAGCAGGACAAGCCCTCTAAAATTTGAGAAATGTTCTTATAACTTCAGTGTGAGATAAAATTCCAAACAATTCACACAACCTTACATCTCTATGGTGGCTGCCACTACAAATTATTCCATGATTTCCCATGAACCACATCAAATGAAAGTTGTATTTAACACAAGGAAAAGGTGTGTTTTTTAAGGATCTCAAGTCTTGGTTACCCGGACTCTCACCAAGGCTCACATGTATCTTGTTTTCAGCCAAGGTATTACAAAGGCTTACCCAAGGCTTCTGTCAAGCCATGCTCAACGGTCAAGGAAAAAATCGTCCTCTCGTTGGCTGTAGGTGACTGCTTTTCCATGTTCAAAGACATGAGGATCATTGGTCTTCCCCCAGCCTAAGCAAGTCAATAAGGACATAGTGTCCAGCTTACTATTGGCTGGAAAATCAGTCTTATAGAGCCACCGGGCACAAGCCCTGATCTCAAGTGCGTCCAATCATGCAAGGCCTTGGCTATTCTTCAGAATATACCAACAATTGAAGGGTAGTTAGGAGAATCCAGAAAACTCAACAAAATCCAAAACATATTTCGAACATCTACCAAATTGAAATTTAAGATCCTTAGGCTGTGACGTGGAGGACCTTAAACTTTTCCTCAACCAGTCCCAAGCCCGGATAAAGGAGGTGGGTTGTGCTAGATAGGCGGCCAACGTAAAACTTTGTCAAAAATTTCCATGAATTCTGAATCTGTGAATATGGAATCTTGATTCCAGGCTTCCAAGAACCGAGATTCATAAACTAAATTGAATCGCATTTCGAGAAACTTGGAAACGTGATTCCTTTCTTTCAAAATCGAGTTTCGTCCTAGGAAACGCGGAATAGAGATTCCGAAACGGAATCGCTACCACAGTGGGCGATTCGGGTAACTATAGTTGACCCTCCACAATATGCAATATGTTGACACGTGGAGCCCATGGCTAGTGGGCCCATGCGATCCACTTGGATCTAGTGTGAACATATGTGTGCCAATTGCGTCCACAGGTGTCCCAATGCCCAAAATCACATCTAGATTCTCTTTTGTTTTCTTAAAACAACAAATGAATAGTTCTAAAAATCCCTAAAAAGGCAAAAACATTATTCCAAAAAGATCCTATGCTCCTTACAAAACAAAAAAAACATACAAGTTTCAAGTGACTCTTTTGAGAAAATTAAAAACAATTTAATTCTCTCTAAAACCTCTTTGAAATATGAGGAGAAAACTCTGAAAGAGTGGGTACATTGTGGGATGGTACATCAACTTATAACTAGGCACTCCACATTAGCTAACCCTGCAATCACATTCTACCTCTCGAACTAACCCAACAGAGACCATAATCCATCTACCTCTATACAAGGGCTCATGATTGGCCTCTCAAAGTCAGCCACAATGCAAATGCATTACAAGGTTGTCATGGATTTCAGATGTCCCCCCCAAGACAAGTCACTAAGACATGAACACCACATAAGTGAGGGGGTCCTCAAGATATGCAGAATACATACCTCATTGGTTCTAGCTCAAAAGGAGGCGGCCATCATGGGTGCATACCATACAGGTTGTGCCTCGAGGCAATGGCTTTTGACTTCATAGGCCTCCAACTGTCACCTAGGAATGCATACTCCTCTTGGCTCTTTGATGACCTCGACTCTCGTACATCAGGCACTAAGACTCTGTCGAGCCCCAAGGTCTAAGTGTATCTGACCTTAATCAATCTAGGCCTAGTCCTTACACCAAGTGGAGTCCATGACACTCCGAAATTAACGCCTTTTTCATCGATAGAGCCCCTTTGTCCTTAATGGATCAATCCTCATCCCCACGCAAAACTAGGGTGTGCCTTTGTTACTATTGGAAAATTCGCCCACTCAACTACCTAGACGGCCAGATGGCCTAAGCGGGTGGGGGTGGGAACATGCATAAAGGCGGGCCAGCCCAACGCCCGGGCGGGCAGCCGAGGCGGGATGTCTAGGCGGCCCACAAAAAATTATAGAGGGGCAAAAATGCCCCTCAATTCGGGGCATTTTCAGTTTTTCTGCCCACAATTCTTTTGAATTAAGACCATGGGCGGTCATTTTAACCCACAAACCCCTTGGAGAACCAATTTCAAGCCAAAAACACTCAAATCTGGAGTTGTTTTGAGAAATCCAAGATCAAACGAAAACATGAAATTCTCGATTTCTTGTGAAATTGAAAAGCTTTTGCACTCAATCTTTTGGGGCTTGAAGGGGTTGTGCAAAGAGGTTTTGGCAACCGAAACTCACCCTTTTGAAACTTGAAGGAATCTGTTTTAGAGGTTAGAGATTTTCAAGTTTTGGATTTGGGTTTTATGAGCAATTATATATGTCATAAGATATTTATACATATTATTTTTTCTGTTTTTTGTTTGTGATATTTGTAATTTATTTCATCTTTAGAAAGTGGAATAGTATGTTTTTCATGTGGTTTAACTTTGTTTACAAATTTGGATTAGGATTTCATCATCATCAACAAAGCCTTTTCCCAATTAATTGGGGTCGGCTACACGAATCCTGGTATGCTATTATGCTCTATTAAGGACCCATCCCCTTAGTGAGGCCATAAGTCACCATATCTTTTCTCACTACTTCCAACCATGTCCTTTTGAGTGTACCCTTTGCCCTTTTGAGCCTTCCACTTCAACTAACTCGGACCTCCTAACAGGTGTTGTACTAGGTTTGTGCCACATATGGCCAGCCCACCTAAGTCTACTTTCCCTCGTCTTATCACCTATTGGTGCCACACCTAAATTCTCTTGAATGTATTTATTTTGAATTTTATCCCTTCTTATCTTGCCAGTTATCCATCTCAACATCCTCATCTCAGCTACACTCATTCTATAGGTATGTTTTTTTTTTACCGTCCAACATTCCGCCCCATAAAGTAAAGCTGGTCTCACAGCTGTCCTATACAATTTTTCCTTCATCGTCATTAGTATGCGGCGATCACGTAAAACTCCGGCTGCAAATCTCCATTTCGCCCACCCAGTTTTAATTCTATGTGCGACATCTTCCTCAATCTCTCCATTTTCTTGGATTATTGACCCAATATATTGGAAGTGCTCTCTTTTTGGTATTTCTTGGTTGTCAATCTTAACTACTTCCTCGTCTCTACTATTATTTTTAAATTTGCATTCCATATAGCCTAACTTTGTCCGTCTAATTTTGAAACCTTTAGATTCTGAGCATCCTTCCAAAATTCATTGTGTTGATGCCGTTTTGGGTCTCATCAAACAAAACTATGTCATCTACAAACAACGTGCACCACGATACCTCATCTTGTTGGTGCATTGTTAAGTCATCCATATCTAATGCTAACCCCTAATGTAGACATATTGTCATTGAAAATTCACTTGTATCTCCACTAGTTGTCTCTCACCAAGTCGATGTAGTGTTTAGAGACTCCTTTCTTTTCCAACACCCACCAAATCAAATCCCTAAGAACTCTATCATAAGCTTTCTCTATATCAGTAAAGACCATGTGGAGGTCTTTTCCCTTCACTCTAAAGCTTTTAGGATTTGAAACCCAAAACTCATTAAATATAAACCAAATAAAACCCAATTCTTTCTTCAACTTGTCTGTTCATTATATTTGTGTTAATTGTGAATTTTCCAACTTTAGTATATTGATTTGTATAGTTTGGTTGTGTTTGAAGTTTTTAACCTTTCTACTTCAACTTTGGATTAGGATTTGAAATCCAAAGTTCAATAACCTTAAACCAAAATAAACCAAATTCTACTAGCCCCCCTTGTGTTGGGCTACTTGCCTAGTATTGGGGATCTCAGCGCAGCAAATACATCCTCATCCTCCTCTACTCCACAAATATCAATTGTCTTGAGGAGATCAGCTTGTTTCTTGAGACACATAAGGAAGCATGAGAATCATATGGTATCACAATAATGACAGATTTATGGAGTGATGGAAAGACCCGCAGTATTATGAACTTTGTGGTTAATTGTCCCTTAGGGACAGTGTTCCTTAGCTTTATAATGCATCTGATAAGATTCATAATGCAGAATTCATTTCTAAAACTGTCGATAAGGTTGAGATGAGGTGGGAGAAGAGTATGTAGTTCAAGTAGTCACGTAGTTGGTGGCAGCGAACTGCAGACCATTTATTTATGAGTAAGAGACCCCATATTTTTTAGACACTGTGCAGCACATTGTATTGACCTCATGCTTGAGACCTTTGCAAAGAAGAGCGCAATTGGAAATAACCCCATCAAAGCAAAGAAAGTATCAGTGTTCATATCATAGTTACAATCATAGCTAGGTAAATCGATTTATATCTTTCAAATTACAATCATAGCTATTTTACAAATTCTAAGTAGTGAGTTACTAACTTAGTATATACTCTTTATGCTTATGTAAATAGGTATTGGCCCCCATGAAGAAATACACAAAGAAGAGGGAGTTGATGAGGCCTGGGGCTACAAGATTTGCCACTGCATTTCTTGCCTCCAATCTATTTTGAGCCAAAAATCCAAGTTCAAGAAAATGTTTGTTTCAGAGAGTGGACCCAAAGAGAGTGGGCCAAAATGTCTAAGGGTAAGGAGACTACAAAAATTGTTATGGATGAAAGATTTTGGAGTGGAGTTAATAACCCCTTCTTGTGGTGGGCCCATTAGTGCAAGTGTTGAGAATGGTGGATGGAGAAAAGGAACCACCCATGGGTCATACTTATGAGGCAATGGAGATGGCTAGAGAGGAGATAAAAAATAAATTGGACAATGATGAAGAAAAGTATGCCCAATTCTTGAAAATGATGGATGACAAGTGGGATAAACAGTTGCAGAGGCCCTTGCATCTAACAGTGTACGTGCATATTTCTATGCTGACCCACATATGTGGACTCAGAGTTGCTTCATGCAAGCAATTAATGAGCGCACCATGAGACTCATAAAAGACCGAGATGTACAGATAGATTCTCAGCTGAACTAGAAAAGTATAGGTTAACTGTAGGAACACTTAGCTCAGAATTGGCAGTTAGGCAAAGGGCAAAGATTCCTGTAGGTATGTCCTAACAATTTAATTATTAAAAGTATTCTCTAATATATGTTCAAGATTTCTTTAAGTCATGTTCTCTTTATGTTTTGTGCCTACTGTCTAGCTTCATGTTGACCAAAAGGACATGGTTCGAAGTAGTGAGAACAGATATAGAAAACTTATGGCCTCATTGAGGGTATGACCCTTGATAAAGCAGAATGGCGGACCAAGATTCGTGCAGTCAACCCCAAATAGTTGGAAAAAGGCTCTGATGATGATCATCATCATCATGTCTAGCTTGGACAAATCATGGTAGATCAGCCCATTACCTATAGCAGATGGCTACTCGCATTCTTTATTTAACTTGTAGCTCATCTGGTTGCAAACATAACTTCAACACATTTAAGATGGTGGATACTACATAGCAGATAGACTTTTGAGTTTTGACATGAACTTTGCACTCTTTGTCATAATGTATTATATTTATGGACACATTTCAAATTATTAAATATTTCACAGGTGCATACAAAGAAGAGGAATAGGCACAAGCAGAAAAATATGAATAACGTGGTGTATGTGATATTCAACTAAAAGCTGAAAGAGTGTTACTTAGAGAGACATATTTGACCCCATTGTGCTGGAGAACATGGATGATACCAGTGAGTGGGTAGTAGATAAAGATAATGATGAAGAAGTCCTCCCTGGAGAGGGATTAACCTGGAGCCAAGCTCAAAGGCAGGTTCACCCCAAAGCCCTTCACGACTCACTAAATCACAAACAAAAGGGAAGAGGACCATGAGAATAATTGAGGAGGAAGAGGCGGGTTCAGAGGAGATCAAGGAAGATGAGCAGTATTTGGAGGAAGGGGATGACTCCGATGATGATGTCCTAGCATCATCATCAGCTTCAGATGTATCAGGTGGTGGAAGGGGCCTTGATATGGCTAGTTATGATTATTCATATATCTCAATTTCCTTTATGAGTTCATCATGCTCGTTTGAAACATTGGATGCTTTTTGTGCAAGAGTTGAAACTTTAATGTTTTAATTTTTATGAGTTGTGGTGGTTCTATATACGCTGTTCTTTAGTGCTTAACTATTTGATACAATTTATGATTCACGAATATATAAGTTTACCATTAGGTTTCTTTTCTTTTTTTTTTATTTAATTTTTAAATTAGGTATTTTAATTCATATCCAGGGGTGTTAGGTATTTAACCATACACTATAAAAAAAAACGACAATTTGGCGCCTATGTCTCTGGGTGCTCGCCTAGGCGGCTTAGATCCCCCATCACCTAGGTGCCGCCTAGCACGTTTTCCAACATTGGCTCTATATCACACCAATAACATGAGAGCCCGACGTAGAGCAATGCAAGAGTTATGGCCTTTAAAGCCCACAAAACCCAATATATATGGAAAGAGAGAGAGAGAGAGAGAGAGAGAGAGTGCAAGAGAGAGACCATAATAGGGCACTATCACCGGCCATCATTTCATTGGATGGTAATGATCTCCCAAGAGACAAGTTTCCATTGTCCAATAGACCAGATGATAATTTCTCTCAAGACACAACTGATTGAAAGAAATCCACAATAAGATATGAGCATAATCGCACCTCACCAGTACCCTGCTTGGCTTGTAATGTAAAAACAATATCTAAGCATTTCTTGATGTCAGGAATCTTTGCCTGTGACCAACAAAGAAAAGAAACAAACGTCAAACAAGTATTTTGTTCTTGATAATTAACTATATGGAATTGTCAAATGATTGTGCTTCATATAAGTAGAAAAAGCATATCAAGATGATGTAGCAATACAAGTGAAAACTTTACAACTCAATTAAACACATGCAGAAAGATTTCTAATATGGCAACTAAGAAGTATAACTATAAAACAATTCATTTATCCATCAAAAGCTTCACTAAACGAGTGAGTTTTCTTGTAGTGCTAGAAGATAACAAATGTGGAGTATCAAGCACCTGAAGATCCCTCTGTTGAGCAAGAAGTTTCATTTCTGCTACCTTGTATTGTTGAAGCCTACAAAGATCAAGCCTCGCATGTAAGTGCCTATATAAAACAATATCTGCAATTGCAACTTCAACTCCTACATTTGTTGTCATTGATACGATAGTTGTTGTCGTTGTTGTTGTGTGTGTGCATACGCATCTCCACGAAACTTTAAATGCATCTACAATAAAAAGGGTTTGACAACACTCCACTAAAAGTCAAACAATTTTTATTTTTTTTGGGTTAGAAGGAAACTTTTAAAATGCCTTCTAACATTAATAGAGTTTAACACCAGTGGTTGAAAATTCAATGACCCAACTCAGAATCGCCACAGTTGGCTCAGAATTAGGTGGTGCCCTAGTTCCAGATGGTCCCGAACAAGGGAATCACCAAGGATATCTAGGACCAAGTGGTTCACTATAGTGAAGAACTCAGTTTACTGTGAGAGTCAGGCAATTACCAAGTCTTGGGCAACTTTTTTTCTTTTTTCAAGTTCGTTCTTTTTTCGCCATTAGGTTGAGTCGCCCAGATTCGGCAAGCCGACTTGGGAATAGGCAATCCCACTTGGATCGGTAAGTGCCCTACCCATACCCCCGCTTCTAGTTTTTCAAATATTTTCTAATACCACTCCTTACAAAAGGTCGGTTTCTTGTTTCCCATACCTTGAGACAAGCTAGACACATTATGGTGACGACTGTTCTACAACTTTATTATACCAAAACCAATGTCCAAAAATTCGGCTGCCCAAGGCGTCCTTGCTCCTGAGCGCCTGCCTAAGCGACCAAGGCGCAGCCTAGGCGACCAAGGCGCAGCCTAGGCGACCAAGGCGCAGCCTAGGCGGTCGCCTCAAGGCAGGTGCCTTGGAATAAGGCCGATTAATGGGGTAATATCCCTTGAGCTTCCAATTCTAAGAGTAATGTTCACAGTAAAAGGGCGAAAATTCAAGTGAACAAGGTTCAATCTTATATGTGTTGGGATAAGGAAACTACGAATAAACACATGTACTGTCAAAAATATCAATAAACAAATGAATACTTACACATGTGCTCTCAACAATATTATGACTTCGATGTGTTGGGCAAGGGAACTATGAATAAATAAATAAATACCTCAATGTGTGCAGTTGTTTATAAAAATATTAGAATGGTATTGTAGCCCCTACAGACAATCCCATGTAGAAGTTTGTTTCTACATGTGTAAGTGGTTGGACATAGATGGACATCTACGGCAGTTGTTTATAAAAATATCAATAAAAACATAGATTAAAAGTGTGCTTTCAAAATTTCTACACATGTAAGTTGTTGGACATGGATGGACATATAAGGCAGTTGTTTATAAAAATATTAATAAATATATAGACACCTGTCCATCTAAGGCACTTGTTTATAAAAATATTAATAAAGACATAGACACTTACAAGTGTGCTCTCAAAATTTCTACACGTGTAAGTTGTTGGACATAGATGGACATTTAAGGCAATTGTTAACAAAAATATTAATAAACACATAGACACTTGTCCATTTGAGGCAGCTGTTTATAAAAATATCAATAAACACATAGATACAAGTGTGCTGTCAAGATTTCTACACGTGTAATTATTCCCTAATTATTTATATCATTTATCTTATTATCTATAATTATCTAAGAAGATAGATAATACTTGTTGAGTTCAAGTCTAAAGTTCCAAGTGGGCTCGCCACAAAACTTAGCCAAATCCAAGCCTTGAAACTATGTTAAAATGAGGGAACCAAGAAGGCATGGATATTCTGGCAGCTTAACTGACACTTATCCATCAAAGTAATTTAGGTTTATGGTGACAACATGAAAAAACCAAATTCTTTTTGTCAAATGCTAGGGCATAAAATACTTGCCATGAGAACAACTCGATTTTGATCCAACAGCATATGGTGGAC
Source organism: Amborella trichopoda (assembly GCF_000471905.2). The sequence goes on along the minus strand of NW_006498057.1, from coordinate 4,879,269 downwards.
ACCGATTCTAGGCAAAGATGTGTCTTTAGACTTCATAATTGAAGAATTGAAACTCCAAACCAAATTTGACCAGAGAACACACAAGACAACCTCAAACCAAGAAAAATTTCAAAAGATATGCAAGGGTCCTGGATTTGACTCCGGATTTTTTATAAGCAACCTTTTGATTTACACTCTCCCACAATTTGGTAGTGAGAAACCTCCGACTGACTTCAAATCTCAAGCTACATAGTAACAAGACAAAACCAAACACAAATATACCCATAGGGCTAATGATTCTTGTTTACCCAGCATAATTAAGGCAAGGGATCTCTGCAACTTTCCTTGGCCCCCAATAGCATTGAGGATTTAGGAAAAGCCCAAATTCTCTCCTACTCGTGGGTAATCCTCAAGCATCTTAGCCTCTAACCTTCTTCCTAAACGCAATACTTTGATCAAGCTTACAACCTCCACGAGGATAGGTTGGATTGGGCCAATTCTCACCCTAGCAAGCTCTCTAGGTTGGGGACTCAAGGAGGTTGGGATGAAAATTCACCCAAGCCTACAATTCTCTCTCTAAACCTTTAATCAAATGTCCAATTAATAATCAACCCCTCAAATGGCCAAGGGGTCGGGAACAGTTCCCAAATTTCTCATTGGAGGTCGTGATTCCCATTCAGAAGCCCGATTCAACGATTCCGACTAAGAATCTTCACGGAACTTTGTTTCCGTGAAGTCCAAAATCTTGATTCCTTATGTTAGGAATCTCGATTCCAACACTTATAGAATCTCGTTTCCAATACTTATTGATTCTTAATTCCAGAATTGGTGAATCTAGGGGTGGCAATGGAACCAGATCTGGACCCGGCTAGGGAGCCGAGGACCCGTATGGGTCCAAAAATTTCACCCAGAAGGTCGGATCCAGGTCCAAATCTTGGATCCGAACACTATTCGCGTCAGGGTCCATGTGGACTCGACCCAAATAGTATTAATATTTAAACAATATTTAATATGTAATATTTTAATAAAATTTAAATAAATATAACCATAAATTTTTAGATATAATATTTAAATAATACATGTATATATTTAACATAATATTTGAATATATTTAAATTATATTTTTTTTTATTTGTGGGTTGGGTCCGGGTCTGGGTCCCATAAATTTTGTTCGGGGTCCAAACCGAACCCGACCCATTGCCACCCCCAGATGAATCTCGATTCTATACTCGTTGAAACTGGTTTCCACATTTACCAGAAATTTACCGCTTCCCTCTTTTCTTTTTTGCTTTTTTCTGAGATGCTTAGAAGTTTTGAAGGCATCAAACTTCTCGAGCTAGACACTCAATCTCAAGCTAGAAGGTGTATTCATATTTTTTCGCATGAAATGACCAATAGAAACCAAAGTGATGGTCATTCTCTAGTTAATTCTTTAAGTATGCACATATTGATCCGATGGCGAGATTGCAACTTCAATATATTAGAAATAATGTAATACAAATAATATAAACATACATGTATAGAAATGTCTGTCAATGAATGGCATTGAGACATGTATTGTTTACCTCTTAGTTCCCACTCAATTCCAAAGATGTTGGAATCTCGATTCTATAAATGAAAGAATCTCGATTTCATATTGGTCGATTCCAACTAGGTCGAAAACTCAATTCCAATGAGCTTAGAATTTCGAACCATCTTTGTAGGGATCTCAATTCTATTTAGGATGAATCTCAAGTCTTAAAAATACGAATTTCATCCCCCATGATTCCTCTTGTACAGATGTCGGTTCCAAAAACAATAATCTTCCAGCCGCGGCAGTTCCATGCTTCCGATTCCTAAATCGATTGGGTTTCCAAATCGCTTCGGGTAACTATGGGGTGGGGTATTTACAGAATTGGGGATGAAATTAGAGGTTTGCCCCTTTTTTGTATCTTAGCGGCAAGTCAGTCATGGGTTTAAGGCCAAAACATCACCCATTTGACATTGGAACATATGCCCTACTTCCATCATCAATTTTCCTTCCCATTTTAGCTCAATCACTATGGTTCTTGTACCAATTTTGCTCCACAGATCAACGGGAACTTGAGTTCAGAATCATTTGGCACAAATCTCACCAAAAAACTCCACATATTCATGAAGTTATAGATAAACTTCAGCAGGTCCTATTTTCGCCTCCAATAGGCTTCAATTTGTTCTTAAGCCTTGGGGCCAATGCTGCCATGAGCTATGTAAATTTGTGAAGGATTGAGTGAAGACTATATCTGCCAATTTTTTTCAGCTCAAAATACCTTATGGTTTCAAAGAAATTGAAGAGAGAAGGCATGGGGTAGTGCAGCCTGCTACAAGCCAATGCCCCTTTGTAATCTTTGCTTTGGTATTAAACCACTTTGATATTTAAATGAGTTTGTAGAAAGTGAATGAGGAACATTCCCTCCAATTTCAGTTCATTTCACCATGGGATTTGAGGGAAATCAACGGAACAAAGCTCTGGGATCATTGCAGCCTGGGGCAGTGCTCCTATTTGGAATTTGTGGTGTCAATGTAGCCACAATCAGTGTGGCACATTTCCTAGCGTCAGTGCAGCCAGTTAGGACCTCGGCATGGCCAGTTTTGTGACTCTCAGGAAATGGGTCAATTGATATCAAAAGGCCCCAAATTTAGGGTGATGAACCAAGGACACCCTAGATTAAACTTCCACCCATTTCGGGCTCATTCTGACTTCTCCATACCAAGGTTTCAAAAAACGCTTGGCAGCCTGCCTGGCGCCCAGCCCCTAGGCGGGCGCCCAGAACCTCGGGCGCCAGGTAATTTAAAAAAAACGAAAAACGCCTAGCCTGCCGGCCCAGGTACATCCGCCCGTGTAGGGCCGCCTGGGTCTAGGAAGGCGGATTTTTGGTCCATGCCGCCTAGGCGCCAGGCAGACCGTTTTTTAAAACAATGTTCCAAACTGGGGTATTGACCAGATTTACCCTTATGATCCAAACGACAGTTAGGTGTAGTCCAGTGACCTAGATAGCTTGATTTTTGCAAAGATGTCCCTCTTGGCTCATCTTTTAGTATCCTCTGAATTTTGCCTCATTCCAAGGCTGTTTCGAGGCCTTACAGAGGGCACTTAGCCTAGCTTGAGTTAGGGAGTTTAATTTCAAGTTATACTTAAGTTAGGACTTTTTAGTCAAAAGTTATTTGTATGGACAAATATTGTCCAAAACAATAAATTTTCAATATAAATAGGGGTGTGGATGGGCTGGAGAGGCATTCACGCATTCCCCTTTTCAGAAAAAAAGAAACACTTTTTCTTGGAAAAAAAAGAAGCCTAAAATTGAGCCCTACGTGGGAGGAAGCAATAAGGTTTTTCCAAAATTACATGTATCAGGGTGTTTTCTTGCTGATTTCTATTGTTTCTTTAAGTTCTCTACATCAACCTTGCCGAGGCCGAGTTACTCAGCTGAGTTCAAGTACACTAGGACAAGTCTTCAAACATTGATAGAGAGAGAAGAAAAGAACAGGAAAAAAAAGTAAATAATAAGACTAGAATAGAGAAGGAAATGTGAAAACTCAAAGGAAGATAAAAGGTCTAGACCCTAGTTGATATGGCTAACAATTGAAAGAAAAGGGAATGCAAAAAAAAAAAATGCAAGATGTTGTGAGAAACAAATGCGCCATGCAAAAAAGGAAACAACAAAAGAAACCCAACAGAAAAATTAAGAAACCAATCACTTGACAACAGGACAAAACAATTTTCAATGCATATAATTATTGATAAATATGTAAATATGTAAGGAAAAACACAAAACAAAAACAGTTTTATCCACCTCAATGTCAAGAAGGCACCACAACCACGATGTAAGTACCATGCCTGCAGCCTTGTAGTTATGTTTAGCATATTGAAGGATTGGGTAGCTCCACAATACCATTAAACAAAATAGGAAAGGAATAAAGCACAAAACAATGACAAACTTAACAAGAATGAAACAAATATATTAAGCAAACATTACGTTCGAATCACCTAACATAAAAATGTAAACCCAGAAAAGAATCAGATAACTGGAAACCTCTAAGCACCTCAAATAAAAGGACACATGTATTCAAGAATAACAGGCTACAAAATAGGAGATCACAATGAGTGTTAAACAAAATACATCAAAAAAACCAGACTTAATCCAACGAGATGAAAAACCAATATGCCATTCTAGGTTCCCAATAGTTTATTAGGCATGCATCAGAAAAGAGCATGTGATCCACGATACCATGGAACACCAAAACCCTGATTTTCAAATTCGAATGCTGACATAGAAACCCATAGTAAAAACTCTCCCAAAATCATGAAAAGAAGGAAAAGGAACAACAAGTACATAATGATGGTAAATAAGATAATTAAAGAACTGACCTTTCTTGAAGAAATCCTAGGGCTGAGTTGGCATCGAAACCAGATTGGGTGAGAAAGGTGTGCACATCTTCAACGAATGAAGCAGCAGGTATTCCCCTTCTCTCTGTTTCTGTTGGAGATGAAAATGAAGTCGCCATGGCCCTCCCTCTCTCGAGGAACCAGCACGACACTGAATGGTTTTAAAAGGAAGACATCGAAATTTAAGAGCCCCTTATTCGGGTCAAAATATCTTTGTTACCCTTGAGCGGGAGGAGGGAATTCTTCCATTGGTTCGAACTGCGAAATCGCTTGCATGCAAAATTCAAGGTTCTAAATTTTGGAATGGTATACCACGCGACCACTTATTCACAATTACTACTAGTCATTAAATATTAAATTTGATGGTTTGGGATGTGTTATTGGAGTTATTTTTTTGAATTTTAAGTCCAATCAATGACATGTTTGTAATCGTACAATTTGAGATATGAGAGACAAGAGTGATTTTGATCTCTTTATATTAAAAATAAAAAAAAATTGTTTAATACGGGCCCGAACTACATTTCTACATAAGCGGTCTAGAAGTATAAAGCATCCATCTTAAAGATGGATGCAAATAAGTGGTCCATCTAAAACAATTGAAACTAACGGTCCAAATGTTTTGTTAATAAAACTATTATTTCTAGTTCTTTTAAATTAATTCATTTTTTCTTTGTCCAAAAATTAATTCATTTTTCTATATTTCACGATCTCCATGTTGGAGATTAGGTGTCCTTAAAAATTAAGTCTAAAAATCCATCTCAAAAATATATTTATTAAAGGCCGCATTTCTACGTGCGCAAGCTTGACCCGCATGCTAACCGCGTCCAAAAGCAAATGGTCTCTTTGCATACTTTTACTTAAAATTTGGGAGAGAATCTTCAAAAATTATATTAAGGCTATTTGTTTCACCCCAACTTTTAAATATATATTCTTTTAATTCTAATGAACATTCACAAAAAAAACTCAAAACATAACTCGAAAAATAATTTTTTAGCTTAATTAACCATTTTTGTATCTAAGCTTTAAAAACATTATTTTCTTTTCTAAATTGTTTAAATAGATGTATTATCATTAAATTAACAATTGTAAAAAAATAAACATTGATTTTGAATTCTTAAAGGTGTAGATCTTGAAATTCACCAAATTGATGATCTAGATTCATTATTGGAGGAGACTCATTTTGACAATATCTAGGGTACAAATTGAATTTTATTTTTGTGAGAATTATTATTGGCATGAAAAGAGTGTCTGCAAAATTTTAGGAATCATATACAAATTGCTTTATGATTATTTGAATTTTGAGTTTGGAGACACTTAGACCTAGCCCTTCAAAAATTGGATGGTCTCGATTCAATCTTGTGGACACTAGTTTTTTCTAGTACATTGAGAGTTTATTTGAGATTTTTATTAACTGAGATTAGTCTATGGCTTGTAGATATTACATCCGCAAAATTTTGAGATCTAAAAAGTATATGAGATCTAAAAAGTATCCTTTAGCATGTATTTTGCTCGAAGGAGTAAATGAATAGTACACTCCTACCGGAGTAGGAAGTCTTTTTGGATAAATGAAAAGCAACCAATATATAGTTATGTTAAGGTGCTTAAACATGGAGTAATTTATCATTGTACTCAACAAAATTTAGACATTTTTATACTCTTATTTTGTACATAAGGTATTTTTTTAATAAGGATATTTTTTATCATTAAGATGGATGTGACGTTATCTATATAAAGTATGACATCACCCATGGCCACACTAAAAAAAAAGCTCTATGTATAAAACAAGGGCATATATGTGTCCAAATTTTGTTGAATATAATAATAAATTACTCCATAGTGTGAGCACCCTAACATAACCCTATAAAATAATTTATTATTTTACTTAACAAAATTTGAACACATATATACCCTTGTTTGGTATATGAAGCTTTTTCTAGAATGACATTTTTGGTAATTAAGAGGGGTATAATGTCATCTGCATAAGGTGTAACATTACTCACATAAAACATTAAATGAAACTAGTGTGCTTCATATAGGTAATGTCACACTCATATGGGTGATGTCATATCCCTCTTAATGACTAAAAATATCCATATTAAAAAAATCCTTGTACAAAACAAGGGTATAAAAGTGTCAAAAATTATTGAGTGCAATGATAAATTACTCTATTTGAAGGTAAGCTCTAATTTGATTATTTAGAACCTAGGCTTTGTACAAACTGCACTCTAACATATTATAATTAGATATATATACATATATATATATATATATTATTTTCACCTCACCCTACAAAATCTCTTTCTTCCTGTTGCACAACAAGCTCCCTCGTAAATCTTATTCATTCAGAACTAATTCCAAGCCATTCAAATCCCCCTCCCCCTCTTAAATCTCATTCATTTAGTGCTAATCCAAGCCATTCAAATGCCCCCCGCCCCCTCTTCTCTTATTTGCTCAAAATGTGAATGATCAGGAAGCGTAAAAAGCAAAGGTACACAAATTGATGATGAAAGTTCATCATCCCTTTTGAGGAATACCTCTGTATGATGGATTACATATACATAGTGAATAATACAAGTTCATCATCCCTTAAAGGATTACCTCTGTATAATGGATTACATATACATAGTAAATAATATGATTCATAAAGAAGAAACAATACATCTCGCCTATAAGACATTAGATGACTTCTCTAATCTCCAGCTACTACTAGGTTTCTTTCACTTTTTACTCTTCTTCACATGGAATTTGTCTATCATCTTTGTTTTTAGGAAAATTGTTTCGTGCGGGCTGGACTGCATGACTACATATGTGGTCCAAAAAGTGTAAAGCATCTATTTTAAAGATGGATGCAAGTAGGTATTCTATCTAGAAACAATGGAATCTAACGGTTCAAATGTTTTCTTACTATAATTATTATTTCTAGTTTTTAAAATTTATTTATTTTTTCGTATACATGATCTCCATGTTAGAGATTACATGTCTTTAAAAATCAAGTCCAAACATCCATTTCAAAAATAGATTTATTAATAGTCCCGCATTTCTACATATGCGGGTTTGGCCGCATAGAAACCCGGTCCTTGTTTTTATTGATCGGCCTATCTGGGCATATCTCTCTTACCTCTCCCTGCGTGTCTCTCGAATTCACTTCATCATTCCTTTTATGTAATGTCTAACTTTGACATCATGGATGTTATCCATAAACATCACCTAATAGCGGATTATGCAACATTAACCTCTGCTATTAACTTTTCCATATTGTCAAAACATTAACCCAACACTAAGTTGCAGACTATTTTTAAGTTGATGAATTATCGAGTCGAATTTGCTAATTCAGTGTCGCATCGGTCGATGCCGGACACTATAGAAATATCTTTAAAATGTGTCAAAGATAGATTTACCAAGGGCTGCACTGAACAATTATGGACTACCCTTGATATAAGCTCTATATGAGCATGAGCCAAGGTTTGATGATTGCCAAAGGGTTGACATGAGCTTTGTATTGAAATAGGAGTCAATGTATAGCAACAATAATGAGCATGAGCCTCCTCGGATACACATCGCTCTTGATAAAAGCTTTGTAGAAGCATGAGTCATATTAGAGATTGATCTTATCAGCCATAAGTTTTATTTGTAAATTACATATTGAATTTTTACTTAAATATTAGATTGTGATAAATTTTTGAAACCGTAATCCATAAATTGCAAAGTAGATTATTGATATTGTTCAGGACCCTAATTTATAGATTTACTACAATTTTTTGAAACCCTAATCTTACATACTATTTATTTTAATTTTCCAAAAGCCTTATTTGTAGATTACTTGAAAAATACATGATATATTACACTAATTTCTCAAATCCTAATATACATATTAGTTGCTATAAGTTTTTGAAACTATAATCTATAAATTGGACGCAATTCTCCCTACTTATTGAAGAAGGGTTGTAGCCATTCTACTCTATTTGGACGGCGTAGATTTTGCACACATTTTAAGAGGGAAACCAGGGCGTTTTGGTGCTTTTCCTTTCCCCATCACATAGATCCCTTCACACACGGTGCTGGTAACAAAATTCAGAGAGAAGCCTAGAGATGCCATGAAAGAATATACAAATAAACCTAACCTATGTGAAAGGAAAGTGTAATATTGTTTACTAGGTTAATATGGAAAGTATATATTGTAAAACAAGATATTGTACCTATACATACTGATTACAATATACAACTTCCATATTAACCTAATAGACAATATAGATTTTCCTTTCACAACCTATAGCTCTACAATGTTAAATTTAGAAGGTTTCGAAAACCCTAGTTTTCCTCCCAAGTATCCTAGGGTTTTCCTCCCAAGTATCCTAGGTCATTAGCTTTATGGATGAAACCAGTGGTATCGTCCATGAAAACCTAAATTTCTCTTAGAAGGTTTCTATCACAACACTATTGAAATTAGTGGTGAGGAAAATCCAAAAATACTAGTGGTTTTTTCTTAGAAAAATCACATGGTGATGAAAACCCGATGAAGCTAATTATTCTTAAAATAATAAAAAAATCCCACCTCTAATTATGAATAAAAAATTGAAGTTCTATGTACCGTTGATATCAATATTGAGAAGCATCATCCTGTGTTCTCAAAATTTCAAAGTAACTTTGATATCAATATTGAGAAGCATCATCATGTGCTCTCAATTTTTCAAAGTAGCTTAAAATGGTCTTTAGAGTCAAATCTAGATGAGATGAATCACACACTTAGGGTGTGTTTGATAACTGGACGTTAGGGAGGAAGAAGGAACTTCCCCATTACTGTACAAGTTTCGTATTTGATGCACGGAACTTATACAAAAAGTTCCATCTAAAATGATGGAACTTAAACTAGGAACTTGGTTCCTCAAACCCTATTCTGCCTCCCTCCTTATTTTATATTTATATTGGTAATTTATATTTTGTATTTATATTTATATTATATTATAATATTTTATTTTATATATTATATATAATATAAATATATATTAATAAAATAAATATAAAATACACTATATTATATATTATATTACGTTATATATAATATATATTTTATATTTTATTGTTTTATTATATAATATATTTTATTTATGTAATATATATTTACAATATTATATATAATAAACATATATATTAATAAGATAAATATATATAATATACTATATTATGTTATATATATTATATAGTTATAACTAAATTATTAACATATTTGTATTATATAGTATATATATTTATGTAATATGATATATTTCATTATATAATATATAATATATAATATGTTTATATATATAATATGTTTATATATATAATATATGCTATATACTATATATTTATGTATATAGTGTATTTTTTATTTATATTATATATATTGTATATTATATACAATATATATATTAGATATTTATGCAATATAAGATATTTTATTTTATATAT
>NW_006498057.1:4841468-4868531 GCF_000471905.2 Amborella trichopoda | reverse complement strand
CTACAGTAAAATCTAAATTAAAGTAATTCATGTTTAACTAGATTACCACAACATACAATTGTTCATATTTAGTTAGATCAGCCAATTCATATTTTCCACGATTGGAGGGATCACAAAGTTAATATTACACAAAATTTGAGCCACTAAGTACTCGGAATTAGTACGAACAAAGCTAAAAAGACAACCTTTGAGAAATAAGAAACACCAACCGCTTAAATAGCAGTCAAATCCTTCAGGTTGAGCAAATCTGATTTCTTCATAAACCCTTTGGAAATTTCTTATTTTCGATTGCTTTTCGGTTTTGATAATACTTGATGTAAAGAGTTTCTCCCACGATGTTGTCAATCAGGATTGCTTCTCAAAGGATTGCCAATAGAACTATGTCTTGTCAGCTTCTTTCTGGTTCTCAAAGCTTTGATCAGTTTGATTATGCTAGTTGGGCTCAATTGTGCCGCTAGAATATTAGGATTTTTGAGAAATTATATTATCAAGTTGTATGATTTGACTTTATGAGACAGTATATTATCATTAATTATATTACTAATAATTGAGCAATTGAGCAAGCATTTTATGAGAAAATAAGAGAATTTGTTAATCATGTCTTCATGTTTACAAGAGTATACACAAGTGATTTAAAAAACGCCAGGTCGGTAGGAATCACCCGGTCCGACCCAAAAATCGGTAACCCCATTCCGGTTCTGCATATATATATAGAAAAACAGTGGAGTCAAGAAAGGAACCGGCCATTCCGTATAGTAAAACGACACTTCTCTACAGTAAAATAGTGATCCAGACTGCTGATTTACCAATTCAGACTAGTTTTTGGCTGGTTCACTATTTTTTCACGTGTTTTTTTTTTTGCAGGTGTTTTCTCTACACAGTAAAATGACAATTTAGACTGCTGATTCACCGATCAGGACCGATTCTTGAGGTGCCACATCTGATCACCTATTCGTTTTTTAAATAATTGGTATACACTATTATTATGGACATGTTATGATTTAAAAATAAAAATAAAAACAGTTTTTTGATAATGAAAACAAATATTTTAAAAGCAACACAGCAGAAAACTTCAATCATTGTTTTCTGAACCATCCATCTTCACTGGTAGGGCTATGAGCCTAGTATTTGGTGAGCATTTATGTTGGGGTGTGTACGCTGGAATTTGAACGTAGACCCTAGTGTTGTGGCCTTACACCCTAACTACCAATCAAAGAGACTGAACCCTTGAAAAGAATGGTGTTTTGCAATCTAATACCTTCATTGAAGGGTACATATCCCTAATTTGGTGGCTTTTTTACTTTTGTTATGCCCTAACCAAATGTCAACCTGTTTTCTTTGTTTTCTATTGTACTTTCTTCCCTTTTCTTTATGATTTTAATATGATTTGTCGTGCTATGGTTTGGTTTTTGGATTTAATACTTCAACCTATTCTAGATAGGCTTGTGATATGGATTAGTTAGGGTTTTGGAGTAACTAATTCATTGATGGGTTCATGCCTAATCCTAGCTTAACTATAAAATATACAAATATGATAGCTTTATGTACTATTCATGTTGTGTATCGTGGATAGAACCTTCCAAGCTGGTGTATGTCTTGCAACAACCAATCAATTATGAACCACTAAGACCTCTTTGCCTTTTTTTATTATTTTTTTTAAGAGGTCGACGCGCATTAAATTGTAGAATTAAGGGGCACCTTAAAATCTCTCTAAAAAGGCTGTTTTGTTGATGAAAAAACATATGATTGATCATCATGGAAAATATATGGATATGGAGAAAAGAAAGATTTTTCAAATGTCAAAATAGTACATCTTGCGATATTATCTGAAAAATCCATTTTCATGATGTTTATATATTTATAAATCGGCTTGATTTGAACCACTTTTTTACTTTAAAATTTTGCAACTAGAGAAAAAAATAGAATCTCGTGCCATCTTAAGAATTTTCACCCCAAAATTACATCTTATGACAAAATTTGAAAATGCATTCTTTTTTTTTTTTTTTCGCAAAGTCAAGATGAGGAATAACATATGTGGCTGCAACATTGATCACCTTCTGAATCAGCTGGGTTTGAAATGGGAATAAGTTTTTGGAAAATTGTTTCACGTGGGCTGGACTGCATTCCGACATATGCGGTCCAGAAGTATAAGGCATTCATCATCTTATGCAAGTAAGTGGTCCATCAAAAAACAATAGAAACTAATTGTTCAAATGTTTTCTTAATAAAATTATTATTTCTAATTTTTTAAATTTATTTATTTTTGTATATTCATGATCTCCATGTTCGAGATTACATGTCATTAAAAATTAAGTCCAAAAGTCCATCTGGAAAATAGATTTTCAAGAGGTGCCGCATTTCTACGTGTATGGGTCTCGCTGCATGCTAACCGTGTCCTATGTGTTTTTTTTTTTTAAATGTCTTCAATAAGAGCATTACAAATTTCAATCAAAGAAATATACCCTTTTAGGCCCTAGATGTGAAAAACAATGGTTGGTGATTACTCAACTAAATGGAAAAATGTGATGGCCAATCTTGGGAGTGTGATTTATGGTGCTAAAAAATGTCTTGCTCTTATTGTTTACAATCCTAATTTGAAATACGAGAGGGGAAAGGTTTCTATGCTTTCCCTATAGTATAGAAGTTCTATCCTCCCTCTACCATCCAGCCGTCCAATTTTGACCAAGAGAGCCATTCACCATTTGATCTTAGATCCGATGTCTCAAAGTATTTTATTTTTAGTTTTTTTTATACAGATTGTATGAATATGAAATTTGGTACGTGTCATCTTTTCATTGGGGCGCACCTATAAAAAATATTAAAAATAATTTTTCGATAAAATATAATGACCAAAATACCCCTTGAAATTTTCAAATGTATTTTGGTCATTTTATTTTATGGAAAATATTTTTTTTATATCTTTCTCTAGTGTGAGTTTAATAGAGGAACGGACGTCCAAAATTTGGTGTCAAAATAGTTTATAGAAAAAAAAATAAAAATAAAATAGTATAGAGACGTGACATTGTGATTGGGGCAATCTGAGCCCTCCATTCAGAATGGACGGTTGGATAAAGGGGAAGATAGAACTTCTATGCTTCATGAGAAAAACATAAAAGAGAGAATATTTAAAGGAAAAAGTTTATATAAAGTCAAGGCTCTAAACAATCAAATTAGAACCCACCTCAAAAATTTCACTAGGAAGGTTGTTTTGATGCCCAAATATCTTCAAATTGATCATCTCGAAATCAAGATGCATGGACATGAGAAAAAATTAATTTCAAGCTTTAGCGATAGTACACCTCGTAACATATTTTTGGACCGTCAATTTTCAAGATTTTCATAGATCTATTTAATCTACACTATTTTTAAAGCTTTAAATTTTATAATTAAAAATAGAAATATAATTTAAGGCTATCACAAAGATTTTCAATATTGAGACCACATTTCTCGATACTATTTGAAGGTGTGCTTTATTTTGATTGTTCAGAGTCTCAGCTCTATACAAACCGCACCCATATTTAAAATAAAAAGCTTGAGAGAGAGAAACAGAGAGAGGTAACTTATGAAGCACACACCTAAGGTTTCTTTTGCTTGTTTTTTTTCACTTTTTTCCTGTGAATATTAACGTGTTTTCCTTTCCTTGTTTTTATGGTAAATTATTGTTTACGATCCTAATTTGAAATATGAGAGAGAGAGAAGTGAGAATTCCATTAGAGAGAGAGAGGGGTGAGAATTCGAATTCCATTAGAGAGAGAGAGAAGGGTGAGAATTCCATTCTATTGAAGGGCCTAATCAAATCAGATTTCCTCATCTGGAGCTGAGAATCCCATTCTCTCGAAAGGTCTAATCAAATAAGATACAAATAAATCAATTTCCTCATCTGGTTCACACTCATTTATCAAATTAAATCAAATCAAATCAAATAGGCTAATCCAGAAGTTATTTGCCTTGCAAGCAAGACAATATGCACCTGCCCAACCAAGAGAGAAGGAAAAAAAAAAAAAAAACAAGGAAAAAGAATGTACATAATGTGGATTTACATTGACACTTCACTCTCACCCACTCCTAAGTTGGATGAATCAGAGAAGAAATCAACCATAATTTGCATAACCTTGACCTGCATTTGCAAACAGGTAATATAGTCTGCTGTCTCCCTAAAGAGACCATCCAAACCCTCTGATTCACCATTGGGAACAAGCTTCTTCAAGGCCTCCACCCTTCTTCCAACCCCATCAACACACCTCTTCCTCTTCTTACTCAATGACCTTGCCTTTCTCTCCCTACCCAAAACACCATTCATCCTCCCACTTCTCCTATATTGAATTCTCAAAGCCCTCTTCCAAGAATAACCATATGGAGAGTGGGAGAGGGCCCTAAGTTGTAGGGTCTTGGTACCCTTCAAGCTAAGAGATGGAAGTAGGGATTGTATGTCTATTCCCATAACTTTTTTGAGCTTTTGGAGAAGAAAGAACCACTTGTTTTGGATCCCAAGAAATTTTTCTATTGCCTCTTCACAAGGACAACTCAAATGTCTTTGGATGGGGTTTCTATCACTTGGAGGTTGAGAGAGGAGGCTTTTAAATGGTTTTGCAAACCCTAGAGAAGCCTTGAAGGATAACCCTAAACATTATTGTTTATATTTCTTTGTTTTTGGACAGCAAAGCAAGCCCCCCTCCTCCAATTTATTCCTGTTTCCAAGAGTGTGGGATTCATGAATAGAGAGAGAGAGGAGAGGGGCTAACATGGGGTGGGCTTTGGGCAATTCTGATAATGCACATGCACTCACATGATTCCTTAAAACCTACCAACCTAACAAATAGCTTTTTCTCCCTTTCACACCACTTGCTTTCTCCTTTCTCATATAACACCCTGGATTATTCCTCATTCCCTACAAATACAATGCACCCAATGTGCTTGTAGGGGGGTCCTGTACCCTCAATACAGCTAAGCTAATAACATGTGTCACTAGGTGGAGGTGGGTCTCTTCTGATGTTTCCCTACAAGAAACCCTAGGGATTTCTAATCCAAAACATTGTTGATGAGACCCTTTGTCAATGTGAAACACAAGGGAGCCTTAAAATCTTAATGTTGGGATAAGGTGGGCAATTTTCCTTTGATGTTCATTGAACCTAAGGATTTCAATGTCCCCTAATCTTATTTATATTAATGGTTATAGATAGGAAGGGGGCTTATGTACTTGCAAACTCTTTGTGTCGGTTACCATAACAGGAAGAGGGGGACCAATGCAAACCATCACTTCTATAAATTCTAATGAATATTTTCCCTGTGAGACTTCTTAGGCTTCAAATAGCTTACAGTTTAGGGAAATTAGGCACCATTTTTGTATGATTGAGTGGGCACATCATCACGTGGTTATTGTCTTGGCCCCTCTCTATTATAGTCGATGTGTGGATAGAATTGAAGGAAAAATCGGGCGGTCTAACCGGTAACCGCCTGTTAGATCGGAATCGGTTTCGGTCGGTTTTGGTGACCGGTTGGGTATTTTTACTTTTAAAAGAAATTATATAAAATCTCAAAAAATAAGGGATTTTACTTGCAATGTATTTTTCAATGTTTTTCATCATTATGGCAAATATTGGAAATTGTTTTGGCCATTAATACTTATTTTTACATCTTTTTATAGAAAATTTCAAAATTACACCTGAGCACAAATCGATTTTTTAAAATCCATTTTTTCATTAATTTGCTTTGTTTAATCATTCTTTAAATATATTTTTCATATTTTATTAGATTTGTTTGTATTTTTCTAACACTTTTTGACCGCCCAGGACTTGTTTGGTTAGAACGGTTGAACTGACTGGTTTATCAATTAGGCTGGTTGAACCGCTTCCAGGTCTATGTCTGGTTAACCATTTTGGTTCAATTTTTCCTACATTGGTGGAGAGAGAAGGTATGTCCTCTAATAACCGTGTTTACATGAGTAATCTGCACCTAGAAAAAGTATAGCATCCTAGCATTAGGGTTTCAGACAATAGTTAGCACTTAGCACCTTCAACCATCCTATCTGAGTTGTTGGTCCACTAAAATGCCTATCAAGAAAATATGACGAACTTTGAGTGGAGGAATGACCGATGGTGACCACATATTTGATGGCCCGCGATATACTAGGGAACTGCAATATTCTAGGGGAACTCTGTGATCTAGCATTGTCTTTTTGGTATAGTAATGAATTATAGTTACAAAGACCCACCGAACTGGTGATTCAATTAGTCGAACCATCGAGTGGTGCTTTGCCCGGTTTGGTTCAAAGTAAAATAGACTTGGTTAATAATCAATTAAAAACAGTACTTGATCGATTTTGGCTGGTCCAACAAATTAATTTTGACCGATTTAACCAGCTATACAATTTATGAACAATTTTTTATATACATATTTCATACTACGAGTTCAACTAAGTGCTAAATCGATTCCGACTGGACTAGACTATTGGGTTTATGTGGCCTTTAAACGTCTTATGAGAGCTTGTATGAGCATTTTATATAGTGAAACATAAACTTAGTGGGAGTGTGGTCATCTTGTGGACCATACTAGGCAAACGTAAGTTGTCGATACTCAGACTAAGCTCGACGTGTTAGGCCAGTCGAGTTTGGAAAAACCCAAGATACCTGGGCATAGTTATCTATCGAGAAAGGTTTAGTGGGTTAGCCCTTGATAAGGTCGGAATATAGTCAGATGAGAGCTGAGAGACTATGTGGTCATTATGTGTGATGAATAGCCTTTATAGACAGGGCTAAAACCT
Source organism: Amborella trichopoda (assembly GCF_000471905.2). The sequence goes on along the minus strand of NW_006498057.1, from coordinate 4,861,771 downwards.
CATCGTCATATCATCACACTACATGTACATAGATAGTCGTTTTGAGATTCGCCAATGAGGGTGAAACGTGTATATATACGAGAGATTACCCCTATGCACCATAGTGTCATGGTTGCATCATGGTCTGGAGGATCATGATTTTTTGTCTATAGAGGAGAACCTGAAATCCATAAATTGGGATTACGTCTCCTAGTCTACTAGCTGACTTTAGTGGTCCAATCTTGAGCCCCTACAGTAGACTGTGGGACTGCTAGGTCAGTTTGAGAAAGCTAGGTGGATCATGGCTGCAGTTGAAGGTGGAGTGCTCCCATATTTTGATAAATTCCTAGATCTAATGGATTCGATTCCAATTAAAATTAATTAGTTTTAATTAATGATTTTTAGAATATTTATTTGAATTTTTGTGAATCTTCTGATATTTTATTTTTGTTATTTGGATTTATAAACTAGATAAATTAATTTTTCAATGCTTTAAATAAAATATAATATTTAAAAATTTTAAATACAAAATAAAATATTTTCTAAAATTATATGAGATTTTCCATAAATATGGGGGTCAATTTAGAACATGTGGGATTGGGTGGGGCCCGTGCCCACCAAAGGGTGGCACTCCCCACCTATAAGGACTCACTTGTATTCTTTTTGGGTATAGCCAATTGGATATTTGAAATATATAAAGTATATTTTCTTTATTTAAAGATTTAATGGGAATAGATCTAGTAAATTGAGGATAAGGCTCTGGCTCAAATCTTTCATCCCACAAGTCTCATTAAATCGACAGTCAAGATTTGACCTTATGAATTAAGTCAAACCCCAAGGCATAGAAAGTCTATAAAAAGAGGCTCTCCCACCTTATGAAATCTTTACACCTATTTTCTCCTCTCTCTAATGGTTTATCTCCCTCTCAAAGATATCTCTATAGGTGGCATGCCCCACCTAGGGCTTCAAGATCTCTCCCAAGTTTTTCTAAAGGAAGCACGCTCCAACCAAAATCTCTCTCAACCCAAGAGGCACGCTCAAGTAATATCTGGCCAACTCTCTCAACCTAAGGGGTATGCCGAAGTAATCTCTTTAGCCAGGGGGCATACTCAAGTCATCTCTCTCGTTTCTAAGTGGCACACCTAAGCCAATGTTAGCTTGTAGTGGTTTGATTTTTGGGTAGCAAAGAAGTCAAATGCTATGTGGACGACCTGGTAGTCAAATCAAATAGCAGGGGAAATCACATAACAAGTCTCAGAAGAGTCTTCATGAGGCTTCGCCTCCACCAGCTCAAACTGAATCCCTTGAAGTGCACCTTTGGTGTGTGATCAGGGAGGCTCCTGAGATTCATTGTTCGATACAAAGGCTTGGAAATCGAATCCATCAAGATCAAAGCCATCCGAGAGATGCCTCCGCTAAGAAATCGATAGTCCTGGTCAAAAAGAAACATGGGCAGATCAGGGTGTGCATTGACTTTCAAGACTTGAACGCGGTCTGCCCTAAAGATGACTTTCCGCTTCCCTTTATAAAATTACTGATTGACTCCACCACCAACTGTCAGGCATTCTCCTTCATGGATGGCTACGCTGGCTATAACCAAGTAAGAATGGCTCCGGAGGAGGAGGAATCCATAGCCTTCTTGACACCCAAAGGTGTCTTCTACTACACAATGATGCCCTTCGGCCTAAAAAATGCAGGGGCCACTTAGGAGAGGATCTCCTTGCTAGTAGATATCTCCCTCTCTCTTTGATCTATCTCTCATCTATTGAAAGATTAAGCCAAAGGGGCTTAAGCAAGACTAATGCATTGAGGCTTTAGGTAGTTGATTCTAAATTGAGATCCATAGCTCTAAAGATAAAGTCAAAGGGGCTTGAGCAAGACTAAGGCATTGAGGTCTTAGGTAGTTGGTTTTAGATCGAGATCCATATACCGTCGAAAATTTTTTATCATATGTAGGAGAATCAAGAGACCGATCATAGATCCCGAGCACCATTGGAAGGAAGAGACTTGGTGTGGGGTGTGCAGGGTGTACTAAGCTCGGTTGAGGTAATATCTTGTAATTTTAATTTTTTAAATCTTTATTTGTGATTTGATCTTCTCTTCCCATAAATCAATGAGTTAAGGTTTTGATTTAAGGAATTGTATTCAATAGTGGTAGCAAGTGAGAATCATGTTTTTTTTTTCTTTTATTTATTTATTTCAAGAGTTATTTGTTTGTAATTGAATATTGTGAGTGGTCTTGCCGGTGTAAGAATAAAAAAAATAAGAAAAAATTTAATTTATATACACCGTGCTTGATCACATAGTCTAACTTTTATAGATCCCTGATTCTATTCCAATCCTAATAACACTAAATGAAACAACCTGAACATCCGTTGCTGACATCAAAGGATGGAAAAGTGGTAGTAAATTACTTGAAACCCAAAAGCTGGTATGGTACACAAACCTTTACATATTAGTATCCAGGCCACAACCTTAATGTACCACGTGCCAGATGTCTCCATATTTTTTGCTCTTCATGCACCTTGAGACGTACACTTCCACATAGTATGTTTGGAGGTTTATGGCTCTTGATCCCTTTGTTGTGTTAGGCAATACATAGAATTTGATTCTTTAGACATTTCAATATCATTGATTGTACTATGCCTTGACAGAAATTAAAAAAACGAAAAAAGGGCTCTTGTCAGAATCAAAAGTTACCAAAAGCGCCAACATTGGCTCACATCTATTAAGTCATACTCCTTCCTTTTCTGGTGCAACATTTTACTCCTGCCTAAAAGTTTTGTCCTCTTATTTTGAGTTGTCCTCTCTCTCTCTCTCTCTCTCTCTTTGTAAAATTCTCAGTGGAGATGAGTGTAATGCTAAGGACATGACCATGTGGTTTATGATCGCCAGATCAACGGTTTGGGGTGATATAGGTAGCATATGGGCTTTAGGCTGGGCCTATTTCAAACCAGGTTTGGACCACATGTTAAGACCTGCAGGCTAGGCCTAGTAGGTCCAAATTTGTTTTTTTTGTTGCCTAAAAGTTCTTTAATTCATGTTAACATATTTTTTTCGTCATATTTATATGGAAACTTGCTTCATGAGTCGGGAGACGCATTCTTACATTTATGCCCCCCAAGCATAAAGCATCCATCTTAAAAATGGATTGCAAACGGGTGTTCCATCTAAAAATAGTGGAAACTAACGGTAAATGGTTTCTTCATAAAATTATTATTCTTAAATTTTAAATTTTATTTATTATTTCCTACTCATGATCTCCATGTTAGAGATCATGTGTCCCTAAGGTCTAAAATTCCATCTCAAAAATGAATTTTTATGAGGGGACTTGTTTCTACATGGACTTACATAAACCTTGTACTATTTATCTAAGGCCCGGCCAGGCCCAGCCCAATTTTTTGTGCCAAGGTTCGGGCTACATTATCGTGATTTCAGCCAGGCCGAGACAAGGCCTATCTTGCATGATTTCGGGCTGGGTTTGGACCAGGGCTGGTCTGGATTGAACCCAACCCTTTAATAGCCAGGATGCATGAATCAATCGTTGACTTCTTTGTTGGAGCCACTTCCTCATTGACTCTCCAACCCACTAATGGGACGGTGATAACATTACATGGTTATTCAAGGTGATAGTTTTAATGGATAACATTACATAGTTATTCAAGAACGAGTCTTAAGCCAACTTTATTAATGAAATGAGGCTTTTATTTAAGGGATGTGGTTTGTATAAGGCTGAGGCTCTAAACAATCAAAGTAAGAATCACCTTCAAATGGTGTCGAAAGACATTGTTTCAGTACTAGAAATATTTATGATGACCTGGAAATTTATTTTTATATCTAATTATAAAATTTAAAGTTTGAAAAATAACATAGATCGAGTAGATCTATGAACACTTGAAAATCTTTAAAATTGACGGTCTAGAAAATGCATTACAAGATGCACTATTTATGAGACAAGAAATCTAGTTTTTCTCTTATCTATATATCTTGAGGTCGAGGTGATTGATTTGAAGATTTTTAGGCATCAAAACAACCTTTTTGTAAATTTTTGATGTGTTTGTTAATTTGATTATTTAGGGCCTCACCCTTAGATACATTTTTTCTTTATTTAAGTATAAAATAAAAGTGTATACTTTTTGTACAACATGGTCATAATCACCCCTAGCCATTTGATTCAAAATTGGCTGACTAGGAGGCGTACCTTTTTTATTGCCCTCAAAGTCAATGGAAAAATTTCTTTAACATTGCGATATGCCCTTAGCCTAACGAGTTCTTGTCTAATGGCTAGGGATGATGATAATATTCTTATATCAAAGACAGACGGCCTTGCATACAAATAGCATGTGTAAATCTTTTTATTATATTTATTTTATCAATTTGATTGTTGGTATCTTCATTTGGGATTCAAGTTCTACTAGTATGCAATACCATTACTTTGAAATTGTACTGCGTTTTAGTTTTTTGGGAAAAGTTTATATAGAGCTGAGGCTCTAAACAATCAAATTCGAGCCTACCTCAAAAATTTCACTAGAAGATGTTGTTTTGATGCCCAAATTCTCAAATTGATCATCTCAACATCAAGATGCATGAAGATGAAAAAAAAATAGATTTCAAGTTTTGAAAATAGTGTATTTTGTAACGCATTTGGATCATTATTTTTCAAGATTTTCAAGTTTTCATAGATCTCTCAATCTACACTATTTTCGAAGCTTTAAACTTTATAAATAATGATGAAAATATATTTTAAGGCTATCAAAAAGATTTCCAGCATTGAAATCACATTTTTCGACTCTATTTGAAGGTGGGCTCTAATTTGATTGTTTAGAGCCTAGGCTCCATACAGACTACACCTTTTTTATTTTTTGGGGTCAATCCATTTTTTTTTGGTAGTTTACTGGTAAGTGTCAAACTTGAGATGTAGCACTACTAAATGGCAACTACTAATCAATCAAGCCCAAGCCCAAGCCCTGTTTCTACCTTGATATGGCTAAATAACCATCATTAGGCGTGTAGTAGATATCAAGTGCACTATCATGAGAAAGTATATTAGACCTTCATACGGGTTTCGTACATTTATTACATAGCTATCCTAGACCATTAGATGCCAATAATGGATGGTCCATCATTAGGCGTGTAGTAGATATCAAGTGTACTATCATGAAAAAGTATATTAGATCTTCATACGGGTTTCTTACATAGTACATAGCTATCTTGAACCATTATACGCCAATAATGGATGGTTGGTTGGTGCTCTCTCCGCTCAAAGTTGATTTCAAGAATGGATTGTCAACAATTGGTGTTGTTTATGCTCAAAGTCTATTTAAATGTTTTAGGGGATGTTTGGCACTGTGGGGATTCTTTGGAAGCTGGAAGTTCAAAAATGTTGGGACTATTATAATATGAAAGTTCTAAAATTCTTCTTTGATAACATATTTGAAAGTTCTCGAATACAAAGATCACGCTACACAGTAATCTATAAATGCTTCATAGAGCTTTGTTGGTTCACTAAGGGGGGAGAGAAGGCACAATTAGAGAGAGAGGACAAAGTTAAAGAGAGAGGGAACATTTAGAGAAGAAAACGAGCTAGAGAGACGAAGGGCACCGTTAGAAAAGAGGATTTAGAGACACAAAAAGGAGACGATTAGAGAGAGACGGCATATTGAGGAAGAGTGTGAAGTAAGAGAGAGAAAGAGAGATAAAAGACAAGAAAAAGAGTTAAAGAGAGAAAGGGCACTGTTGGAGAGAGGAATTAGATGGAGAAAATAAAGGTGTTAGAGAAAGTTAAAGAGAGAACATGCACGGTTATAGAGAGAGAATTTAGTAGACAAAAAGCCATGATTTGAGACATCAGAGAGAACAAAGCTTTAGCGAGAGAAAGGAGTTAGAGAGGTACTAGAGATAGGGTAGACATGGTTCGAGAGATTTAGAATGAGTTAGAGAGAGTTAAAGAAATGACTTGGGAAGACAAAAAGAAGTCTAGACGCGAACTTCTTGAAAAATAGGATAAGCTAACTTCTATGGGAGAGATGGAGGCAGCAAGTTTCTAATTTTTTGAGAACTGAAAACTTCCTAATGGCAGTCTCCAGTAGCATTTCCTGTTATCAAACAAAAAAGTTTATTAAACTGGAACTTCCAACTTGTGTGTCAAACGTGCTCTAAGATTTTAAGTGGAGGAATGACCCTGGAGTTGTCTGCTATGGATATCAATGGTTAAGGGAGTAACAAGAAATGATGTATAATACACCATTCCGACTTGGCCAAATCAGTTACTAGTTGGTCCAAGCCATCTCAGGTAGTTCTCTAGGTTTTTTTATTTTTTATTTTTAATTATAAAAATTCGACATAAAGGGCTGTAACAAATGACCCTTGTGCCAAAACTAGGGGTCTCAACACCAAGCGGTTATGCCTCATGTTACAAGTCAGCTAGGCCGCTTCCACGTTAGCTCTCCCATTTTTAAAACACTGAACCCCTCAAAAAGTGGCACGTCTTTTTATATATTGTTAAATCTACACGGTTCAAAAAAAAACAAATAACGTAAATTACTGCAATCTTTTTTCTATAAATAAAGTTGCAAACTTTTATAAATTTTTTCCTCTTTTTATTTTGGTTTTTCTTTTTTCGTTGTTAAGAAGAGGAACTTCCTTTTCTCCCTTTAACTACGAAGACTTTCTCTACCTGTACAATTAAGCAGTAACTGGTAGTCCTGAGTCGTGCATCGAATGCCTAACCTATGTGTGTGTGTGCGAGAGAGAGGGGGTTAGTCTGCTATAATATGTATTACTCCTTTTGTTTTTGGATAATTCAGTGAGGAAGACAGGCCCCTACCTGTTTTTCATATAGATTAGGGAGTTAGTTTTTTTGAAAGTGTTAGTGGGTGGCGTCAACAGGATTAGAAACTACAACGTAGTAAGTATGGAGGGGCTACCACCATGACCTAACCCCTTTCCTACTTAAATAATCAAATGGTAGATTCACAACCGTTTAAATTTAGTGAATTATTTTCTTCTATGGGCTAATGAACTACTCGGTGCATCTTTTTTATGATAGCAGTGGAAGAAGTGAGTTAAAGAACAATACACATATCCTCTTGTCCCCATTCTCCCCCTTCAGCTAGAACCATCATTATCACACTAAAACCAGTACATTGTAATTACATGTCCATTCCAAAAAGGTTGAGGCAAATCGAGTGTTGAGTTGTCTTCTAATGCTCAACTCTCATTAACAAGGAAGCATCAATGTCGTTTTTCTTGCACCAATTCTCTCGCTAAAATAACAAGCTATCATTCGCTCCAATAAAAGAAAAAATAATAATTTTTTTTTAAAAAGCCCTCATTCTTAGCCAAAAAAAGAAGGAAAATGATTAAACTACTTAGAAGAGAAATGATATCTAATATTTTACACATTTACAAATATTTTAATTTATATTCATGTATCTTTTGACGGGTAATTTGAAATAAAATCAAAGTGTATGGGTAAAATTTTAAATAGTTCATGTTTCATGGATATATTGATAAATTCCCTAAAAAGAAAAATGAAAGACATAAACAATGGTGTGCCTTTTCTATTGCAACTCTTTCTCCTATAGACTAAACACAGAGCATCACCCTTTAAAATGGGAAAACAGGGTCGAAACCTCTTATAAAATCATTTAGAGGGTCCAAATGACATCGCGAAGAGTTACTTTTTAACTTTTATTTCAACAGAATACCTCCCAAAGAAATTAAAAAATGCGTAAGAGTTTTAAATTGAAATCAAGGTCAAAAAGTAACACTTGCAATATTAAATGAGAACATTTTGACCTCTTAATCATTTTGTAAAGGGTTTTGACCCTTTAACTGATAAGATAGATTCATTGCCCCATCGCCGTCCCTTTGGAGGGAAGGCCAAACAGTTGTCCCATCAAGGACCAAGGCACCCAAGAGGTCGTGCCATGTTACTTGTCGTGAAGGGTGAAATTAACCACTTTCCTTTTTTAACATGCAGTGATTTCAATTCTTTTTTTTTTTTTGGAACATTAATAATTAACCTTCAATTAAAATGAAAAAGGAAAATAAGGAGAAAATAAAAAACACAAAAGGTTAAGAGAACGATGTGACCACCAACGACGGTTGATGGACAACGAGGGTTGATGGAAACTAAAGGGGTTGATGGACACCACCTTTCGCAAGCGAATCCGCTTTAGGAGTGGCTTCTTTAAATTAGTGAAAAGGATCATCCAAGAGGCTTTAGGGATAATCTAGACTTGCCTTCACTCCAAGCAATAACATTAGTCGAGTCTACCCTTATGATCTTATGCCCCTCCAGCAAAGAAATAAGCTTTAGACCCTCCAGCAACCCTCTTGCTTCTGTCTCATTAGCAGTTGAAATACCACATAGACCGAAAATTAAATAATTAGATTGCCTCTATAGTCTCTCATGTTTACCATATCCAGTTGGACACGGATTACCAAGAGAGCTACCATTAAAATTGAGCTTGAGGCAGTAGTTCACGGGTAAAAGGGACCATAATGCATACTTTCTCTAAATCGAGATGGATAAGTTTGCCGATTCTTTAAAATTCATAATAATTTGATCCTTGGGAATAAATTTGCAATGAGTCAAAGACCATTCAGCCACCAATGGCAAGATATTTGACTTGAGGGTAGATAGCTCGAAATATTGCCCCCTCAAACGTTCTCATGTTATACTCTTTCTAAGTATTCCACATAATACTCACCCAAATTGATCTCCTATAAAGTTGTGCCCATCTTTGAAATGCCAAGAGAATTCCACTACCGCAGCACCGAATCCATGTTCTTAGGAACATGAATTTGTAGGTGCAACAACTGCCCAGCCCAACTCCAAAGTTCCATTGTGAAAAGAAGATAATGAAGAAGGAGATTGTCTTGCGATTCACTTTCAGCTTTACAAAAGATACAAACGCTTTACAAAAGATACAAACATTAGTTAGGATGAACCCCCTTTTCCTCAAGTTATCAGTTGCGGCCGGTTTACATTGACAAGCAGCCCATAAAGATACTTTCAGCGAAACATGTAAACTCCAAACTTTAGCGAAGGAAGGTTCAAAGGTCTACTACGGTCCTCATAAAGAACTTTGTAAATAAATTTGACATTGAAGTCACCTAAGGGAGTTAGATTCCAAATGATATAGTCATCTTTGTGAGGGGAGTACTGAAAGTTTTAAAGCAATTCCAATAGCTATTGGTACTCATAAATGAATCAGTCTGTCATTTTTCTATACATGTAAGAAATAGACCATGAATTATTGGTATTCTTATCTCCATGAATTATTGGTATTCTTATCTCCTCTCAACTCTCTCACCGTGTTGCAAACTTTGGAGAAGACCTCCAAGAAAGAGCAGAAAATCTTCAAGCCACTTTTCAAACCACAATGCAGTGAACTCAGGTATTTGGTAGTGCCCAGTGACATGAGAGCAACACATGGTAACCCCACTTTTTTTTTAAAAAAATATATATGGAGGACTCAAAATCCATTACAAGCCTATGCAACTAGATATTTACCCGAGGAATCTGGATTTGGAGCTCTCAAAGCATCAAATATGACTAATCAAGAGTCCATAAAATGGATGGTTCATATACATACAAATATGGCACTCAAAATCATCATTTTAGGGGGTTCCAAATCTTTTTTGTTAGAATCTTGATATCTAGTGTCAAAGAGGATAGGCTTACATGTTCATTTGGATCCCCAACCTCTCAAGTAAGATTATTCACTTTTGCTATATTAAAATTACAATCACGTTTATCCACTAGAAGTCGTCGTAGCCATGGGTGTGCTATTGATGGGCTACAAGAAAAAAAGATAACCCTAGACTATGTGATACATTTGTCACCGTCAAGTTTCATATCTACTCGTTAGAAGTGTCTGTGACTTTCTTGTATCACATATATACCAAAAAATTATAACCTATTTACCTCCTGGCTTTTAATTTAGGCTTGTATGATCTAGGCGTAATGCAATTGTTTCATTTATTAATTTTTTTTAAAAAAAGTATCAAGATTAAGAGTTTAATGTAGGCTTTCGACCTTGCATTAGGTTAATGAAAGGATTTTTGAGACAAGTCCATGGCCCATCCATGTGCCTTCCTACTTTTCTAAATCACCCCTCTTCCTCTTTATCTCCTCGTCTATATTTCTTTTCCTTTAAAGTTTTGATTTTTCTGCTTTTTCGCACTTTTTCGCGTTTACTGTTATTTTTTTTTCTCTTAAATTTTAGGGTTCCTACTTTTTCTCCCCCCTTTGGCGTTTAGGGTTAGGGTTAGGTGTCGGGGGATCACATGGTGCCCACTATGAGAATACGAAGGCCCGGAGTTGCCACGTTGCTCGTGTGAGCCCCCATCCACGCTGGTCATGTGCTCCACTGACGTGGCCACATGCATAGGTGAGGTGTGATGATTCCCGCGTGCATGCCATCATCTTTCGGAATCTCTTGCCACGTCATCACATAGCGTCACTATTGCCTTCTTTTCCCCCAAAATAATCGCCAGCCGTTCGTCCCGCCAAAATTTGAATAGCTCGGTCGTTTTGAACTTTCAAGTCTTTGCCCTTTGTTTTGAGCCAAGTATTATTAGGCACAAAAAAAAAAGGGCCAAAAAAAAAAAAAGAGAAGAAGCCTAACTTTTCACATGATAATCTTTTTCTTTTGATTAGAATCATAATGGAGACAAAAGAATAAAAATAAAAATAAACGTGGAGGGTGGGAGTTAGGGTTTTATTTGGTGAGCAACTAGCTTTTTGCTTTTACTATAATGGAGGGGCCAAAGGGGTTTATTTGTCAAAGCATGCATCCTTATCACTACTCTTAATCCAACCAATACTTCTCCACTTGTACGTGTCAATCCTATCCGTTATCACTATTATAAATAGCACTTAATAGTGCTTTGCATCTAGAAGATGTAGAGCCTATATTTGGAGTTTAAATTGCTTTTTGTAATCTATCATGGACTTAGAAGCTAGGGTTGGCAAAGGGCAGTCAGAGCCGTTGGCGTGGCCCGAAAAAAGAACGGACTAGGCTACAAACTATGGCCTGAGGGCCGGGCTAGGGCCAATGTCAGCCCGGCTCAAACCACTTTTTTTTTTTTTTTAACTGTTTTTACCCCGGCCAAGGCCGGATCTGAGCTGGCCCTATGGGAACAAGGGCCAGTAGGCCAGGTATAGCCCAGCCCGTTGCCACCCTTATATAGAAGCATAGGATTACCATGTCCCATGTGTTGGAACGGATTGAATGCACTCCACCACATGCAATGAGTAGTCCAAAGGTGTCCACGTTTTCTTGTTATATGGGTTCTATCTTTATTGTAATAATAAGACCTTTAGAAAGGTCTTTGTCTCAATTTATTTTCAAAAGGTACTATGAACATGAAATAGAGGAATAAAGGAATCCCTTCTTAGGGCGAACATATGAGACACGTTTTCTTTATTAGTGTGGCAAATTTTAGTGTAGGGCGGCGGGGTGGAGTTACAAAGTTAGGCCCCCATTAGTTGCGCCAACCGAAAGAAATGAAAAGAATTAGGGCTTGAGGCCAAAATTAGAGAAACTCCCTTTTTGGAGAGCCCAAAACCATATTTCTTCCTAAAATATTTGGCTACGCAAGTGGGAGGTTTGTGGGGGTAGTCCATACATTGTATTAACGTGGAGGAAATATCCATAAAGTGAGATAAAATTGAAAATATCCCTATCTCTCCCTTTTTTTGTTTCTTATTTAGTTGTAGAATTGAGGGGTAAAATTGAAATTTTATTATTATTATTTTATTTATTTTTAATATGAAAGGTTGGGTTTTAATTAGGGTTTCTTAGGGAATAAATTAGATTTTAGGGTTGTTTTTTTAAAATGTGTAAATGTTGAACCAGAAAGAGGGGAGAGAAAAAGGCTTTTACTTCTAGATCTTGCGAAAGGATCTTCTTGTGGTGGACTTCCTTGTAAAACTAGAGACAGGGCATATTCTCTCATCTATTTTTTTAATTTTAATTTTCTGCTTTGCTTGTTTTCTTTCTCCCCTTTCCCTGCATCAAGACAAACGAAGAAAATAAAAATTAAAATAATAGACGAAATAATATACCATCTCTTTAGGTCTGTAAGGGAGTCCACCCCTAGAACGATTCATAAGATCTAAAAGTAAATCTAAAAGCAAATTCTTTTCTCTCTCCTTTTTTTTTTGGTCCAAAATTTACATGTTTATAAAAGAAGACAATCCTAAAACCTAACTTATTCGTTAAGAAACCTAAATAAATCCCAACCCTTCGTCTTAAATTTTTTTTTTTCTAGTTTTACATCTCAATTCTCTAAAATTAAAAAGACACAAATACCTTTAAAGAAAAACTAGAAACCCAAAATAACTCCAAACTTAAATTGCAATCTCCTAAAAAATAATTTGTATCATTTTCCCCGAGATTAGGAGATGCTCGAGCTTGTTGAATACATCATATCTTTTAGAAGTTTTTTTAGTAGTTGGTGATAAAGTCCCATCACTTGTCTAGAACTTTTTCTTCACCCTAATTTCGGCCTCAACCCAAGCCCATTTCCACAACCTAAAATATCCTAGGGACCGCATTCTACCTATGCATCTAGTCTACCCTATTCCATACACTACACCTCGCTAAATCAAGCTTAAACCCTAATTAAATCAACTCAGCTGTTTCATTAAAAGCTTAACTAAACTAATTAAACTTCTTAACCAATTAGTTCACCTTAGAACTTACCTCGATACATCTAGAACCCCATTAGACCTTTTAATTAAGCCTAAGGCCCATTTAAACTTGTCAAATTAGCTACTAAAAAAGGCCTAGGAATGCCTCAAAACCTTACAAGTCAAGCCTAAACCTTGATTAACACTCCCTAAACCTTGACCAAACCCCATTACTGTTTGACCCATCTAAAGACCCTTATTTTGACCCGTTACACGGAATTACCTTATTAAAATATGGTCATTTACCACTTGAAACCGCCCAATGAAACCTCTCTAACGGCTCCAAAATGTTCATTAGAATATGTGGAGGTAGGCAACAGGAAAACAATGTCGTGTACCAGAATGTGCGTGCTAACACAAGTAGCATGTGTGCTAGTACAACACACGTGTATTAACATAGCTCACAGTAAATGGACAGCCTAGATTGCACCGCCACTTCTTGAAGACATTACCCAGCCTCTTATCCTATAAATAGGACCCTTACCCATTGGTTTGGGGACCCCTATAAGGGTACAATGGACCCGACCAGACCCGGGACCTGACGGGTAGACCCAACCTCGGGTTTCGGTATGGTTCCAAATTTTGGATCAGAAAAGTCAGGTTTGGGTCCAAAGCCTGGACCCGAATAGTCTTGTTGGATCCCATCCAGACTCAACCCGAACAACATGAGTATATGTGGGTATTCATAAATGTTGCCAATACGCTTGTTTTTTAGTGATTTCCAGTTATTATGCAAAATAGAAACGAATGGAGTATATGTGGGTATTCATAAATGTTGTGTAGTGCCGTAAATGTTGCTAATAATATGGGTATATGATGGGAACAAAAAAAAGAGGCAAAAAAAAAAAAAACCAAAGCTCATAGTCATAGAATGGCAATGGACCCTTCCAGGCCTAGGACCTGATGGGTAGACCTGACCTCAGGTCCACGTATGGGTCTAAATTATGAATCTGAAAGGTCAAGTCCGGGTCCAAACCAAAACCCGACCCGACTCATTGCCACTCCTATACCCCAAACTAGCTCATTTTAGACGAAACTCTGCCAAAGTACACCCGTAATTCCCCTTAGCCTCACTTGAGCCTAACCATAGCCCCAAATTTTCCTAGGAACATATCTTAGGACTCAATAGCTTCAACCCAAAACCTGACCCACTAATTGGACATATCCATAGCACATCAATTATGTTCAAATGTAGTGGAGTCATAGACTACCAAATCCAACTCTAAATTCCTGGTCACTCTAGCCAAAAACAACAGAAAAAATTAGTTAAAGACCACAAATCAGTCCTAACGGTTGGATCTTGAAGAACGCTTTAAAGTTGGTTTACAAGTACAAAATTTGAATTAAGCCCCGACTTTGGGTGCCCAGCCTGTGGGTCATGTTCATGGTGAGTCTTTTCTTTGTTTTATTTTATTTCATTTTATTTCATACTATGGTAGTTTCTTTTCTCATCCTTTTCCATTTATTTCATGTTTAGAATAGGGAGATTTTTCCAAAAGCATTTTCTAACTCTCCATATCCCATGCTCGCAAATCTTTTTCCACGCTTTTTTTTTGCTAGATTTTCATTTTCATTGCCTCACAAGCCAGCACAGCCGGTGGTCCATAAGAGAACAGTCCCATGGCTAGTTTCTCTTGTGTGTTATATATAATTCGACAAAACCCCATAACTACATCTAAGTGACTCCATTTAAGTTTCAGGTCAGGCCAAATGGTCAAAGTGTTGTTTGACTCAAAATCAGGAATAAACACTATGTTGCAATCTACTGTGTAGATCTTGTATTATTTGCTTAGACATTCTATCAAGCTTTTTGTGAATCTCTCAATTATTTCATCCATTCACTCTATAATTGGGTCAGGAGATGATTATGATAGAATCATGGTACCAGTTGATGCAGAGATGAATGAGGGAGAAAGAAAACATGCAAAGCACAAAATTAAGATAAAAAAAATAGATAAGAGAATATATCCTCCCCCAAGTCTGCAAGGGAGTATCCCAAAAAGACCTCTTTACAATATCTAAAAATGAACTCTTTTCTCTCTTCCCTTTTTTTTGATCCAATAGTTAAACCTAATTTTTTTTCAAAAAAATTCTAATTAAATCCCAAACCTTCATCTTTAAAAAAAATAAAATAATAAAATTTCAATTTTACCCTTAAGTTCTGTACAACTAAAAAAAGATATAAATACATTTAAAGAAAATTAGAAATCCAAGAAAACTCCAAACTTAAACTCTCCTAAAAAAATAATAAAGTAGAAAATAAAACCCTTTTTGATCATAAACTATGAGGTCCTAAAGTGTATGGGTTTATCTTATATGATCTCAAGTGTCTTGTTTTTTGCCACGTGCTCACTTTTTTGTTGTGATTTCTCCATAGTCAATAGGCACCCATGAGAGTCTATCTTCATCCTTGTTCCAATGGTATGAAAACTTTTCTAGTATTGGCCTCCAAGCCCTGAACCTTCTCCCACTTATTAAAAGAGAGAATCTCCATGATTTTTTGTCCAAAACTTGGGAAATGGTTAGGCATCTTTGCAAATCCTTATAGTTTTTCCCCTATTATCTTATAGAAGCGCAATTCGTCTAGCCAAGGATAATAAAAGTCAATATTAGAATTATCTCCTAATAGCCACTAGTTATTTTCCATTATTAATGGGATTATGGGAGTGTCTTATATATTCCTTCCTCCAAATATTATTCTAGAATTTCACACATAGCTTCTCATAAAAATACTTCTTCAAATGAAACCTCCCTAAATTTTTGCTCTAGACCTAAACAATTAAATTTTTAGTAGAGAATGTAGGATATGTTAAATTACGGTTCAAATAGAGATCCCGATCTCTAAATTCAATACGAGAACTTTTGGTAGAGGCTGCTTAAATCATTCAAAATCCATCAAGAAACCAAAAAATATGAAAGAAATAAAGTAAAGGAGAATAAATAAAAATAAAAAAAAATAAAGACTTACTTGGAATCCGGTTCCTTTGGCTTGGCACTTGGAATAGCCCAAATTGAACTAGCGATTGAAGCACCTTCATCTTCAATCCTAGAGCTGTGTTTGATTGAGAAGTACATAGTGTATGTTCATCCTAGTGTTTCAATTTGCTTAGGGTTCTAGAATTATAATGACCTAAGAGTAGTTTTCTTCTGGTTGAGCGGAGATTATATCCAATTCTAGGTTTTCTACTCCTAGGTAATCTAAAATATTTTGGGATCCTAATATTTTCTGGGATTTTCTCTAGAAGGTTGAGTTTACTATTCAAGGTGCATTAGGTAGTATGCTCCCTAAGGTTTAGGGTTTTTATTAATTAAAGACATTAGCCAATTTCAAGTTAGGTATCTACAGTTTTCTTCCTATTAATTGTGCCCACATGGATTACCTTTGCTAGTCAATCTCATCCAGACTGAGCTAGCTTTAAAAAAGGTGCTCCATTTAGCAAGCTTTGGGTGTCGGTTTTTTGGGTGGTTTACTCAAACGAAGTTCTTGGGAGTCTATCTTGTGTGGTATTTGTGGTTGCGAGTAACTGCGGAATTAATGAAGTGAGCAAGGTGAATCTCCCCCAACTATGAAAAGTATTTCAAGCTTTCCATTTTTTGAATTTCAATGTCTTTTTTTTGGATAATTAAAAGGGTAAGTCAGTGAGGATTTGGTCCCTACCTTTTGGTGAGAATAGAGTCTGAACTGGGGGTTATGTCTACTATAGAAAAGTGGCAAAACCTAAATATAAAGCGGATGTATTTAAGAAGTTAC
Source organism: Amborella trichopoda (assembly GCF_000471905.2). The sequence goes on along the minus strand of NW_006498057.1, from coordinate 4,845,332 downwards.
ATTTTAAAAAGGGGAAAAAGACATATGCCCCATCCTAACCCAAATAAACCTTAGGTCTATAGAAAAGCACATAAACCACATTCAAATTTTTAAACCAAATTGTTAATCTTCGACTTTCTTTTTACCCTATCCAAATTATAGAGATTGTCTATAAAGAGACAATTTATCTCTGGTATAAAGAAGTCACAATCATTTTTGTCCCATAAATTTCAAAATGAGTGGGTGTGATTTATGTTGGACATTAGCTTGAATCCCAATATTTACTTTGAGGGGATGCTTTTGGGTTGCCTAATTATATAGATTGATTTACGTCTCATATTTTTTTGTAGGGAGTGATTTCAAGGTAGAAATACTTTCTTATTTTCGTAGGTATATGACTCTTAACTTTTAGGGAATCAATGTCAAGCTATATTGACGTATAAAAAATTAGGATGGTGATTGGTTGCGTTTATCCTTTTGTCCTAGAGATATGCCGAGGGACTCACGTGATTGCTTTTGAGGGTTTCCTTTTATCTTTGTAATAGTCGTTTTGTTCATAAAGAAATGGTATAGAGAATCCTTAGGTTGTGTGTGCAAAATGTAGAGAAATTTTGGGAGATGCGAGAGAATGTGTAAAAAGAGGCTTTGTGAGATATTGAGTTTGAGTTCTCTTATTCTCTCAAGTAATAGCTTTTTTATACTCTTTTTTTTTAGTGAATAACCATTGATTTTTTTTGTTTGTAGATGTAGTTACATCTGTAAAAAATCACATGAAATCTTGGTGTTCTTCTTGCATTATTTCCCTTTTTCTTTGCTTTTCTTTATTGTTGGCTATTTTATTCTCTCGCTTTTCGCCAAAAATCAACCCATCACATTTTAGAGCCCTAAATCCATGGTTGAAAATTTTTGCTTTCTATTCTTTTTATGATAAGCTATTTGAAACACTCCATGCCTATAAGAAAGAGGTATGGGGACAATCAGTTAAAAAACTCATTTTTGTCCTCAAAATAGCCAAAAGGGTTCGATTTAGGGGAATATAGTAATTAGGTATTGTAGTATGTATTTCAACCCAATTAGTAAATTTATCGACGAACTCATAGCTTTGAAGTTCATGTATTAAAAGCTCCCAATTGACTTTGATAAAAGCTTTATGGAGGTCCATTTTCAAACAAAATATGTTTTTCTTTTGCTTTCTTCCCATAAATTCATGGCTAACTAAAGCATGAATCAAAATGTTTCAATATTGACGAACCGCACCTTGCAAGTGACGAGTTTTAGCACAATTTTTAAGTTTTTAGCCATGTTTTGCTCATGAACTCATGGATCACATTGCAAAGGGTTTAGTACAATATTTTTGCAAAAGGTGTCTCTTATGAAGTGAGTGATTTTCGAGCCCATTACGACTATATATATACAAACACATTACACACACACCTACGCTCGTAAATTACAAACACACACACTCACCTACCCTTGTACACTACAAACACACACACCTACCGTCGTACAACAAGGTCACAGGACATTCCACATTGCATTTTGTTTTAGAATTTCCTTTTTTTTAAATCCAATGCATATCAAATTTGAGGCGTAGGCTCTTCTAAATAGGTTCACCTAAATAAATAGTAAAATTAATTTGAAATTACAAAGACCAAAATACCCAAAATGTTTCAAAGGTGTTCGGGACAATTTTTTATTTCAAAATATTTTTTATAATTTTGTTGGTTATTGCCTTTGTTTAATGCTCTCAATCCCCAAATTTTATGTGAAAACGATCCTAAAAATAAAAAACAAAATCAATAGTTTGCTTTTAAATTAGCCCAGATTCAATCTATGGTACAGTTTTTCGTAAAGTATCAACTTTCAACAATCATAGAATTGCGTATTTCCAAAAACATGTCGAAAGAAGTTGTCCCAACCCCAAAAATCCCTATAATGAATCGGAAATCTATATCCACCCTAATTATGAAAATTAAAGCTCCAAAATGGTGCATATTGAGTAGATCTATGAATACTTGAAAATCTTAAAAATTGATGGTCGAGATAATGTATTACAAGATGCGCTATTTTTAAGACTTGAAATAATTTTTGTTCCATATCCATACATCTCAAGTTCGAGGTGACTAATTGAACGGTCTTCTAGTGTTAGAACAACCTTTTCCAGTAGGCTTTTGAGGCGTTATTTTTTCATTTATAAGTGTATGATGTACATGGTTTGTGTATAAAGTTCTATATATGGAAGTGAACTATGAAAACTCGTTTTGAAATATGATAGCTTAGGTGTGAAACTACAAGCCTATTTACAAGGAAGTCACAATCATTTAGAACCATTTGATCTGAAATTTGATAGCTTAGGTGTGTTACAAAGTTTGAGAATTTTTTTTTTGAAGTTTGAGCTTGGTCATTAGAATAAATAGAGCCATGCAATTTCACATCCAATAGTCAAGCTGGATTGTGACTACCTTGCACCAAAAGTAAATGGTCTTATTATATACTTTTCTATTTCTTTAAATATTTTTCACCTTTTTTTTTTGTAAACATAACGTTTGAAATTTTAGTGGGTAGTAGAAAACCTTTCCAATATCTTCTTGAAATTGGATTTGATTACTTTTTGCATTTTTTTTTTTTTTTTCCTTTCTAATTTTTTACAAGACTGGAATTCAATTTTTCAAAAATATTCACTTAGTCCCCCTTTTATTAGCTCAAATTAAAATTTGGGATCAAAACCATTTTAGGATGAGATGTTACAATAAAAAGATTGCCATTTTTAAGCTCAAAGCCCCCAATCCACCTTTCTATCGAATTCACCTTTCGATTTTCCGCCAAAGTTTTTGAAATATTTTTGAAAAATGTTCCTTTTAGATGTAGTATGATTTTTAGCTCAGAGTCACGTTTAAAGAGGTCTAGTCTTGAAAATTTTGGGATCTTTTTAACTAAAAATTGAAAACCTTCGATTTCTCACCAATTATTTTACCAAATTTAGATTTATCCCAAAATATTCCTATAGAAGTGATTAATAGAAGCCCTAACAAAATTTTTGTATAAGAAAACAAAAATCTCAAAGATCTATTTTTGGTTATTTCAGCTATTTTTTGTCATTTTCGCACTTGTTTTTAAAATTTGTATATTTGATTTGATTTACCTTTTGATTTTGTATCTATATATTTTGTGGAGTTTTCATGTGTTTTTGGGCATTGTCTATCCATTTCTCTTTCTTTTTAATGCTGGCTGAGTCGACTTAGCCGTCAGACCTAACCAGTTCCTTATTCGAGTCCCCAAGGTGGGATTTTAAACAATGGCTATACATACCATAATTTTGACTGGTTAATTCACCAAATCTAACTACTGGGCAATCTAGGGCCATTTTCCCTTTTCCCAAACACTTTATCCAATTATTTTATCCTCTTCAAAAATCTGCAACTTAAATAAAAAGAAGAAAAAAAAAAATAATAATAATAATAAAAAAACAGAGAAGTGGGAGACGGGGAGAATCGCATCTCCCTCCACTACTTTACATAAATGAGTGAGAAAAGCATTTGCGAAGAACACGGGCCTCGCACGTCCACGTTTCATACTCTCAAGGATCACGAGAAATCTCTCCTTTCTTTTAAGGATTTGAGGCTCCCCATTTCCAAATAATTGGAGAGACAGAGAGAGTAAGTACATAAATCATAAATGACCCATGTATTATCACCATATTTGACAGAAGATAGAGAAAGAGAGTGAGAGAGTCCCATAAATGAGTCTTGCCTTTGTATTATCATCATCATCATATTTAACAGCTGAATTCCCATTAACTTAGGATGGGCTCTGCAATTTGACAATTGGCTGATTATAGTTCCTGTTTCAATAAATTTAAGATAAATTTTAAGATAAATTTATTAA